>PVJH01031486.1:0-23694 GCA_004026705.1 Nesogale talazaci
GCCCCTCACCGGGTGCAGTCCGGGTTTTCACAGATGAGCAGCGTCTGGCCCGAGCAGCAGATGGAGCAGTAGGACTGGTAGCCATCATTGTCATACAAGAAGAGGGACTCCAGGAACTTGTCCTGGGCAAAGAACAGAGGGTGGCTGGCTTTGGGCCTCTCTGCTCGAAGGCCCAAATGAAGCCACCGAACCTCCTGCTTACCTTGCAGGAAACACACATGCCTCCCTCAAAGAGTGGGTGTCCTGTGCAGACCTGGAGACTCCCACAGCAGATGCAGATGTCTAGCGTGAGCGGGACGAGTACCGTGGTCAGTAAAATGCCATGGGGGTGGGGGGAGGAACACGCGCATACACCCTTACAAATTACTTGTTTCGGGCAACTGAATCCCAACTCCTGGCGAGCCTGTGTGTGGATGACCAGTAAGCCCTGCTCTGTGGGGTGTTCAGGACGGTGGCCAGTGGGAAACAGATGGCCAGGCCCGTTTTCTGAGATTCTCGTCTGGGTGGTGGGGTTCAAACCACCCACCTTCTAGCTCACACCTGCATGTTGAACATGTGCACCACCCAGGACCTTACCTAGAATTTAAACAAGAGTGAGTGCACTGAGAGCTACAAACATGCCAAAGATCTCACTACATGGCCGATGTGCCATGTTCACGGTTCAGAACGCTTAATATTAAATAGCACGGGCTGCCCAAATTGATCTATTGGTGCCTGGAGCATAAAATCCAAATGGAAATGCGAGGCATCCAGAATAGACAAAATCGATTGATGAGAGAAAATGTGCACTAGTGTTTGTCGAGACTGCAGGCCACAAGAGTTGAGACCCAAGTGGCCTCAGAAGCACGTCAGAAGGAAGGCTTGGTGATCTATTTCCGAAATATCACCACTGAAAAAAAACCCGTGGAGCCCAGCTCTTCACTGACATGCATGGGGCTGCTGGGGTCACTAATGGGAGTGGGAGGGGGAGGGGAGGCGGTGAATGGGAGGGATACTTTACTTGGGGAGGGGGGGATAAAAAAAGTTCTAAAATTCGATTGTGGTGGAGGTGGTGACAGAGCTCTGTAACTACAGGAACGAAAACATTGGATTGCATGCTTCAGTGAAGTCACAGAGAACCTGGGGTGGGCGGATCTGTTGTGAGCAGGAGACTTTGGGGGTCTTGTCTTCTTCCAGGGAAAACTGTCAATGCTGAAGCCCATCTCCCCATGACCTTCCGCAAGCTGGCATGGGGCCACTCACCTTCTAGGTGCCTCTGGTTCACCCTGACTTCATGGGCAATACGATCTAGAAAGAAAATGCAAAGAACACTTCGGCTTTCTAGATTGTTCCCAGTCTAGGCGTGGCCATGACCACAAGGGACCATGTCTAGCCTGAGGTTCATCTAAAACGGGAGAGCTATAGGTCCCCACCCTGCCCAGAGACCTGCATGACGCAGAATTCTCTAGAAACCTGAAGCTCCAGACCCCGCCCACTCCGGCAGATTACAGTTGAGTCCTTGGGAAGGGTTATTTTGGGGGGCAGAGGGAGAATTCCTATGCCCTGGGCTCTGTAACCAAGGATAGGAAATGTAGACTTGTGGGTAGTGGTCTCTTTGCTCCACCCCAGGCGGTCCCTGGGCATGGGTGCCCCACCCCTCAGCGGGTACAGTCCATCAGTGTATGTATGGGGGGGTTCCATGGAAAGTGTGGGACCCACCTCTGTCAAGTCGGGGGGAAGAAGAACATGATGCCAACTCGTTGGAGTCCGTGTCCATGGTCTGGTCCTCCAAGTCCAAGACTGAAGTGTCAGCGCCGACGTACCATGGTGATGGTGACCACGTGGGATAGTCAGGAGCGCAGGACACACAAGGAGAAAATGGCCTGTTATCTTATGTCTGCCCCCCCCCCCCCCCCGCAAAGGGTGACCAACACAGCCTGGCTCTATAGAGGGGCACACACAATCCCCTGCCAGGCTTGCTGTCGGGCCCATCACTCACGGCCCACCTAGGCCCTGCCAGTGCACCCCAGGCGGACAGCCGGGGAGGACCCTCAGGCGAGCGTTAACCCGTGTGCAACGGTGACGGAGGACAACTCCATGGCCGTCTACCCTAATCTCCTGGGTCGCACCCCTCCCCCACCATGCCTGACTGGGCGGCTGTAGATTAGGGGGCTTACAGATGCCATTGGACGCCCCCCACAGCTCCTTGTCCAGACCCATGGCAAGAGCAGGGTCACGTCCCCCTTGGGGCTTCAGGGTCTTCGGGAAGAGCAGGGCCATCAGACAGGGGACACCCTCCGGGGAAGGCGGGAGGGCTACAGGGCCGTAGGCGGAAAGGCACTCGACTCCTCAACCCACTCTGGTCTGGGACCCTGCGTTCCGCCCGCAGGGAGGTGGGAAGTGCGGGGGCGCTCACACCAGGAGGCGGGGGCGGGGATCAGTGGAGGTGGAGGCGGGGTGCTGAAGACTGGCTGCGGGTGAGGTGTTTCTGGTGGGGCAGGAATTAACGGCGTTCGGTGGCCGGCTCAGGAGAAGGATGGGAGGTGGGAAGCTGGGGGCCTGGAGGAGGGGTCAGGAGAGGTGCTCAGTGGGTGGGTGGCAGGGTGGCTGAAGGCTCTCCTTATGGTGTGAGGCATGGGATGAGGGGGTTGGGGGGCACTCAGTGGGCCAGAGGCACCGAGGGCTGAGATGGGAGGCTTTGAGTTTGGTGAGCAGGGACATGGGAGACTCCGTGCAGCACGAGGCTTTCCTTTGGGGTGGGATGGGAGGTCAGGGAGAAGGACCAGAGCTCCTCAGTGCAGAGGGGGTTAACTGGGACCGTGGGACAGAACAAGGACACTAGACGAACTCTAAATAAAAGTGCGGGCTGTGGGAGCCTGTAGGGCTCAGAAAGGCCAGTCCTTCACTAGCTGGGTCTTGGTATTTCCTTTGGGACGCCATCAGTCCCTCAGAGACCCACCAACAGACCCTTCATGGAGGGAGACAAAATGGAAGACCCCAAAAAAGCATGTCACTCACAAACGTTAGCCAAACACCCCCCTCTCGTGGTCACAACAAGGCAGCGCACCTTCCAGCTGTGTGACCCAAACCCAGCCGGAGAACGTTTTCTGGAAAGCATCATTCGGAGATCTACAACAGCATTCTCAGGCCATCCTGGTCTCACCTCTAACGGTAACCGTTGGGATTGCCTTTCTTGGGTGAGGCACGTGTTAACTGGTATGAGTGATTTCCCAACCCTGCTATGAGGGATTCCAAGACTGCAGTTCTTCATGGGGGCACACAGCCTCATCTTTCTCTCAGAGAGTGGGGAGTGGGCTTGAGCAGTCAACCTCGGGGCTTACAATCCAGCATCTCAGCAGCTCCCCAGGCTAGATGAACAAACCCCTCTCTCGTGCAAACCATTCCTGTTGCCATGTTCACCCGTGGGATCCGAGGGGTTCCCAAGGCTGTCAATCTTTGCAGAAGCTGTCACTGCCCTAGCTTTCTCCCACGGGGAGCCAGTGGGTTTGAACTGCTGACCTGGCCGTTGGCAGCTGGTGCCTTACCCACTGCAGCATCAGAGCTGCTCGAAGGGATTCACTAAGAGCTCCGTCACAGAATTGTTCTCCTCCGACAGCATCCCACCCCAGTCCAAAGGTGCTTCAGTCACAGCTGAGCTGCTGGGCGGACTTGGTTTGGGATACGTGGAAGTATGAGCCCCTCTAGGGGCCTCGCTTGCTTGAAATTTCCCCCGCCACTTCTCCCAGGCACATTTAGACAAAGGATGCCCCTTTTGTGGCACCTGGTGAACACTGCCTCTCATCCGGCACCAGTCTGTGGCTTGTTGAGCTTTCACTGTGGTGGGCACCGTGGACTCTTCCATCTCCGGAGTCGTGTGAACAGCATCAGGATGAAACTGTTTCCTGTCTACGCTACAACACTGTGTCAGCCCTTCACAGCAAGTGTCTTCTTTTGTGCTGACCCAACATAACGCCCTCCTCCAAGGATTGGTCCCTTCTGAGAACACGTCCAAAGTGCCCGAGAAGAAATCTCACCATTTTTTGCTTCTAAGAAACATGGCACTGAGTACAACACGGATCCGTTTGCTCTCTGTGAAGTCTGTGGTATAGTTCATGTTCTTTACCAGTACTGTAATTCAGTCATTGGGCTTTGGTCTCTAAGAAGCAGGCTGACTGTGTTGAGGACAACATAGAGCTGGTTGTTTCCTGGAAGTGTGTGGTATAGTTAATATCCCTCACCAGTACTGCAATTCTAAGGCACCTCTTCTGTTTTCTTTATTTATTCACACAGCTTTAGCACGTGTACAAAGCCATTGAAAATGCCATGGCTTGGGGAAGACACATTTTCTTTTTCTTTTTTTGTGGCATCACTGCCCTGGTGGGAGTAGGAAGCCTAGCCTTGCTCCTGGAGAGCTGCTGCTGGATTTGAACTGTCAACCCTGTAGGCTGCAGTCCTGCACACTACCACAAGGCCATCAGGGCTTAGCCGGGGCAGGTACATTTTCGTTACGAGTGACATTTTTGCTTTAGCAAGCAAGGTGTGCCATCTACCTATCTCAGATGGTTGGTGAGCCTTCTTCCAATCTGGATGCCACATTTTTAGTGGAACACATTTTTAGAAATGGATCACCAACCAGGTTCCTCTTCCTACTCTGTCTGGGTCTGGAAGCTCACTGACACCAACCCACCATTGAGCTGTAGAATAAAATGTTTATGAAAATGGACTTTCCTCTCTTTTTCTTTAAAAAAGTGTTTTATGGTGCTCAAAATACATTTACATATATAACAAAGCATTTGCCAGCTCAATATTTTACACATACAATTCAGTGGCATGGATTCCGTTCATCATGTAACTACTCCAAGTGGGTCCATCACTGTTTTACTGAGACTCAGTGTTGCCTCAGCAAGGACTTCCCCTCTGCCCCCCTGGTTATCACCAGTAGGCTTTGGTCTCTGTGCATGTCTCGTCCAGATATTTCCTACAGAAATATGGAGTCAGACAAGATGACCCCTTCGGTCTGACTTGATCCACTCGCATGATGCCCAGGTTCATCCACACCAAGACCACATGGCTCCGTGTGGCTGAATGCCGTCATCGGGCATGCCATGTTCTCTTTGCCCGTCCGTGTGGCTCAGCACTTTTGAGTTTTGGATCCATTTTGTTTATTGCATTGCTTTCAGGAACATGGGACATGAGTTCTTTTTTAAACCCTAGGTATTCTTTTTCTTATTGACTTGAAATACCCCTTCCTATGATTAAAGAGCTGATTTCTATTTTTTCTTTTTTTGTTTTTGGCATCATTGCTCTCCGGTGGTGGGAGGAGGAGGCCCAGCCCCACTGGTGGAATTGAACCTCCGTCCCAGGGGGCCGCGCCCAACCACTACGCCACCGGGGCTCAGCCCAAGAGCTGATTTCTTATACAGTCCTCAAGTGTAGGAGCAAACGTGTTCTCCAGCTGGTTCACATGCTTTCCCCTTTGAATTGCTTAATCTGAATTCCTGATTTCTTCACTTGTCATACATTCAAAATTCCTCTCCTCCCCAAGGTAATATAAACATCCACCTTCAATTTCTTTGAGTATCTTTATTTCGTTATTTCTACTGCTCTCTTTAGGTCACCTGGAACTTTATCCTGGGTGTCTAGATGATGCTTGCCAATGACGAGCTAGCATCTCAAGCCATTTACTGGAAAACCCTCCTGTTCCCCAGAAAAGGAGTTCAGAAGGAAGCACTTATCATGCCACAGATTCTTAGGGGGGACCACGGGCTCACATGCTGTGCTTTATATTTCTTCCTTTATAAAAAGTTTTTAAACATAAGCACTGCAGCTCCTTATGATCTTTATTCTTTGGGGGGTTTTGGGGGGGATCTGGGGGGATATCACTGCCTCTGGTGGTCGTGGGTGCTACCCAGTGCTGCTCTTGAGAGCCACCGCTGGGTTTGAACCGCCAAGTCCAAGGGCCGCCGTCCTGCCCTCAACCACTTACGCCACCGGGGCTCAGCCCTGATCTGTATTCTTTTTCGTGTCATCTTTATTCTTCAGGATCTGACGTCCAAGTTGGAATTATGAATGGCACTCTCCATTACATAGTACTTCTCATTTTGGTAGCAAATGAGTAGGTGTCCATGATTAATTCTCAGACCACTTTACAGTGGGTTAAATAGGGACTCCCCAGCCCCAGCATCTCACCGCCCAGCCCTGCTCCACCCCCACAGCTCACACCTGTTAGGTATCTTTCCAGATGCAGGGGTCCTTGTCTCTCTTCTTTTCGAAACCCAGCTGGTGTCTGCAGTCAGCAGCTAAAGGAAGGAAAGTGGCTGCAATGAAGGGTCCAATAGGCACGACACTGCCACCTACTTCTCTCCCTTGGACATCGCCCAGACACCAGTCCTGCAGGTGCACGGCCACCTCACCTTTCTCCTGGGGGCCCTCCAGGTAGGTGCTTTCTAGCCATCTGTCGATGGACATTTGGGGTGTTTCCTGCCATCACCTGATGCAGGCTCCCTGCCCGCCTCCCCCCCCCACCCCCCAGCAGGCCACACCTTCCATCTCTGCGCTCTCTCTCGGGAAGCCCATGGAGATGAGCTGCCTCTAGAGCTGCAGCTGGAAACGTTGGCCTGGAGCGCACTGCCTGTGAACTTCAGGCTCGGGACCCAGCCCACCAGACACCCGGGGCTTGAGTGCTCAGAGCCCGCCTTGGGGCCACGGGCCACTAGGACTACTGGAGAGGGGTGTGCTCTGAGGCTGTCTGACCTGGAGGCTGGTGCAGACTGCTCCACCTGTCATGCCCTCCTGGGTTTACTCCCCCGCCCTTCCCCTCGTGCCCACAGCAGAGGCAGGTGGCTCAGGGAGCCCGGAGCACATTTAGTCAGGACTAGAGCCTGTGGTCCAGTAGCCAGGTGGGCGTCCTCAAGGCCTAGGCTGGAGCAGAACCCTCCCAAGACCTCAGAGGGAGGCCTGGGTGACTGGTCTGCAGGGGAGAGTTCAAATTTGACCACGGAGAGACCGGGAGCTGGCCTTCAGGAAAAAGGGCCAGGAATGCGGGAGGGGGAGGAGAGGGGGTGGTGGTAAAGTAGGGGTTGGAAGAAAGGAAGGTAGCTCAAGACACTGAGCATCAAGGGTAGAAGCCCCCCAGGAGCCCCGGCATGGGCTCCTCTCTCTGTGTCATTCTGTCTAGGAGGGGTGTGCAGGTGGTGAGAACTAGCACAGTCTTGGGAGGCCCAGCTTGGTGGCGCTCAGGCTCACCCTCTCAGACGGTCTCCTCCCCCCAGGGTTGGACAGCTAGCTTCTACCCGAAGCCCGGTGGGGGCTGGAACACCATTTCCCCCAGGTTGGATCCTCAGGTTATTTAGGCTCTTTTGAGTCAGGCCCCAGCTCAGGTTGTCCCTCCACTCAGGGCCAGCACCGAGCCTCTCCTGTGGCCAAGCTCCCTCGTCAGCACTCATGAGTGCCCTGCAGTGCTCTCCCCTCTTCAGTCAATGCCTGACTCTCCCTTCTCCTCCTCCATGGTCCCAACTCTCCAGGGGCCTGTTTTCTTTTGTCCATTACAAACCCTGGTGCTGGCCAGGTCAGCGTCCAGAGGGGCCCCTGCTCAGTGCTGTGCCTACACGGACCCCATATATAAAAAATAAAGGACCCAGGTCCTGGAGGTGAGTGTGGTGGTTGCTGCGAGGTGTGGTCAAACCCACCTGACCCATAGCAAGCGTCACATCAGATGGCTTAACCGTGGCAATAACAGTTTAAAAAGGAAGGAAAGGCATTTAGATTGGGAAAGTAAAATGGCCTTTGCTCATAGAGGACACATCTAGAAAATTGCAAAGAATTCGTAAAATCAAACCCAAACCAGAAGACTCAAATCCAATAAATAATTATAGCTAGATTGCAGGATGCAGGGCTAATATACAAAAATTCAGTTGATTTCCTATATGACAACAGCAATTATTTTGACATTTAAAAACACAGCATCATTTAACATGGACAAGAGTATTTTTCAGTCTTAATCGAACAAGTCTAAGAGTATGGTGAGGAAAACCAGAGTCCTCATGAGAGAACATGTAAAAGATGTAAGTAAACCGATAGATGCAGACTATGCTTGTGTATGTGCTGGAAGGTTCCAGGAGTCAGCTGACCCACAGCGACCCAGTGTACAACTGAACAAAACCCCACTCGGTCCTGCTTCACTTCATCCTCACACAGGTCCTTCTTTTTGGGCCCATTGCTGCATCTTACTTATCGAGAGCCTGCCGCGTTCCCTCTGTCCCTCCACTTTCCTAAGCTTGATGGCCTGCCTTTCTCCAGGGACTGTTCTCTCCTGACAGCATGTCTAATAAAGTACATGAGACCAAGTCTTGTCACGCTTGCTTCTAAGGAGGATTCTGGCAGATGGGCTTGTCCTTTTGGCAAGCCAATTTTGCTTAGCAAAGTGTGGTGTTGGGCTGAGCCCCGGTGGCGTAGTGGTTATGTGTGGGACTGCAGCCCACTGGGACGGAGGTTCAATTCCAGCAGTGACTCCACAGGAGCAAAGGCTGGGCCTCCTACTCCCACCACCAGAGGACAGTGATGCCCAAAAAGCAAAAAACAAAAACAAAAAGTGTGGTGTTGGCAAAAGACAGATCCATGGGGCAGAGTAGGCAGCCCAGAAATAGATGCTCACAAGTCAGGTCAACGGAACTTTGACAAAGGAGTAAAAAGCCACTCAGAGGAAGAAGGCAGTATTTTCAACAAGCACTGGAGTAACTGGAGATGCACATGCAAAACAGATAAATCCAAGCACAAATGTTTGCCTGTTCACAAACCCCAATGGATTAAGTGGGTTGTACACTGATGACAAAATGCAAGTTATAGGGGACTTAAGAAAACCCAGTTGGCCCTGATTTGGGTAGTGAGTTTTGAGATCCAACATCAAAAGCACAAAGAGTGAACAAACAATTTAGGGGTGGGGGTGGACTCTATTTCCAAAATAGAACCAAAGTCTGTTCCATGTGTAGTAGATGCTGCAATTGTATTTCAGGCTCTCACTGTTATTCATAGTCTGCTGGCAAACCAGAATGTCACGCTGTAAACTCTGCTACCATTCCCTCCTTTGGTTTTGAATTTTATTATTTGCATACTTACAATTGCTGGGGTCACACATGATGTGCATCCTCACGCATGGGCTTACTTTCCGTCTCTTAGAGGGTTGCTTGTTTGAAAGCAAGCCTTGAAGCTCCCAGTTCCTATTCCTTCTGACAGCCAGGGGTCAGCTAAGTCCTTCCCCACTTTGCCGTGGTGCCCCTATCTTTCATGCTGCCTTCATGAGGGTGTGTGAGGAGCAGAACCCTGCCAAGAACTGACTGCTCTTAGATTGGGGTTAGGGCTGAGTGCGAGCCCCGACCCACCTATTCTTTCTTTCCATCTCGGGTTCACCTTAGAGACATCTTTGCTAGTGTAGGGAACCTTGGTGATCATCTCCCTGGAGCATAAGGTCCTTCTGTTTTAGTGTTATTGATGTAGCCGATGGTCATGTGTTTAAAACACAATTGAGAAAAGGATATTAAACAAGTGTTGGGTCACTACAAATCCTAATAGGAATTCTTGACGTGTACAGACTAAACACCTACATGATGGGACACTGTTTACACAACAGTGGGTGCTGGTGGTCAGGCAAAACGTATACTAATATTCCTTTGTGATGTTAGACACAGGGCTGCCGGAATAATGTCCCTCTGAATAAAAGCAAGTAGGTTGTTGAAAGCCAGTGACTAAAAGTCTGCCTACCAGCAGGTCAATACTCCTGGTATAGCTGTCTTCTAACTTTTCACGCACCACACAATCTCAGCCTTAAGTCCTTGGGTGACAGGTGTGTTTGGGGTAGAGCCTAGCTTACCTTGTAGGGTTTCCACATCCCATCCCTGTGGTTTGGCACCTTTGGAGCATGCTGTGAGCCTGAAGGTTCTAGGATCCAATACCCCAGGAAAAGTCATGGTGTAATGGTGACATGATTTGGAGTAATACATGTTTATTCTGAAGTTTTTAAAGCATGTTCTCTGATTTGAAAATGTCTTATGATCCTTTCGAACAACAATCTTGGCAAGAAACGGACCAGTTCTGTGGCGCTGGCAGCCAAAAGTTAATGTAAGAAAGCAAGGATCTGGCAATGACATCATCTCCAGGAACAGCGTGGGCAGTAACGGCACCAGTAACTGGGGACATTGTCCTGATGACGCTAGGTGTGCATGTGGTGTCCCATTTCTCAGATGTCATACTGAGCCACAGAGAGGCCCAGGCCAGGCTCCCCAGCCAGACACCAGCCTGGACCCTCCTCCTCCTGGTCCCCTCAAAAAGGCAAGGTTCCTGAATCGCTGGGTGAGATGCTGTACAACGTATTCAAGTTTGTAGGGTGCAGCTAGAATGGGCCTGAGATAGAAATGACATAGCTGTGATTTCTTACTGGACACAAGAGGGTGCATCTCCGTTAAAGAAGACCTGCTTTCATTCAGAGACGGGAGGAGTAAAAGAACACAGGAAAGTCAAGGGCTAGGGAGGGAAGAGAATGGCGAGGATCAGAAAAATCAAACTCACCTGCTCTCCTCAAGTTCACACAGACTTATGGAGCCAGTGTCCTAGAGGACCATGGAGAACTGCTCTTGTGAGTCTCTGAGGCTGTCAATTGTCCCCAGGAGTAGAAAGTCTCTCATCTCTCTTGAGAACGAAGGGTGATTCTCTTGAGGACAAAGGGTGATTCCGAACTCTGAGCCTGGGGTGGGCCGCCCAACGAGTCATGGACTACATTGCCCTAAGAGCAGACGCCGCCGATTTGAAAATCAAAACAGAGCAGAGCAAATACACGAACACAATATGCGTGTACTGAATGAATGCTTTGGTTTGGGTCTTAAATCTAGGTACAAATTCTTCATTCTACCAGGCCTTTGGGATCTCCGGTCTCCTCTGATTTCGCTCTGTATCAGATGGTGGGCAGTGCCTCACATTCACCGGACCCAGGGGGTGGGGGTGGGGGGGGGGGCGGTGTTTGAACTGAAAGCTCCAACAGGGAAGCCTTCTGGTCTTTGAGGAAGTCAGAGCAAGACCTACTAAAACTTATTCCCTCGCATAAATGAGTCAACAGGAGGGTGTTATCTTTGTGCCTCATTTTCAGTAAGGCGAGTGGGTCTAGTGCACGTGTAGACAACGAACTGCTCTGCCTGTGGAGTGAAAAATTGCCTTTAAAAGTTTCTATTCAGGGCTGAGCCCCGGCGGCGTAAGTGGTTGAGTGCGGAACTGCAGCCCGCAGGCTTGGCGGTTCAAATCCAGCGGCGACTGAGTAGCTCCTAGGACCACCAGAGGCAGTGATGCCCACAAAAAAAAAAAAAAGTTTCTATTCAGACTGGTCCCACTGAATGGATTCTTAGTACTGTGAAATCTGATAGGATTATCATAATATTGGTAGATTTCTTGAATAGATTTTTTTTTGTCTTAAGATGCCTCTGTGGTGGAGGCGTATTTTCTCTCCCATTTTTAGAGTTCATGAACTCAAGCTTTTTGATTGAACTGAGTTGAATCTGAAAAAAAACCCAAGACTGTGCTATAGGACAGTGCTGGCTCGCTGCCGGAACTGGCAAGGATCTGCTGCGCTAATTGCATAGAATACTAGACTCATCCACAACTTTGTCCCGAAGGAACTTGAAATGTCACGGCCTTAACCCAAAGGGTGCTACTCACAACTTGAATTGGTTCTGGAGACTAAGCCCGGGCAACCCACTGAAGGACTAGCAGTCAAATAACTGCCTAGGCTGTACTGGGGGTTGTGCTGACTCTTTTGGATGGCTGGCTCTTTGAAGGCTGCAGTGTGCTTTAGTTTCTAGGATCAGAATCAGCACTCCTTTTATGGAGACTTGCAGCTCAAGGGAGAAATCTCGAAATTGCTGTGAACACTTGCACATTCCCGTCATTTCTTTCCCAAGAATGAGCTTTCAAGGCGATGCACACAGGATAAAGCCATCCCGTGAGAGCTATTTCCATGGCTTTTCATACCTCCAGGCTGATCGGATGGAGTCTACGCACACCTCCTTCAACACTTCCATAGACACCTTCACCTCATTGTAGCTTGCCCCTCCCCACCCTCCCCTCTGGCAGCCCTGGGGAGAATTCAGCTCAGCTGGAGGGGGCTCTTTGCTCGTGCCAGATTCAAAGTGTGCTTTGTATCCACCCCTCATTCGTTCCGTTGAGACGTGAAAATAGACTTTCTAAATCGCTCAGCATTTAAATAAATTGTGAGCCTGAAAACAACGAAAAGGAAACCACACATGAGAAGTTGACTAAAGTTGACAACGTTCTAGTAAGACTGACAGAAAAGTGAAACATCTCGCTTCTCGACCTTTTGGCTGAGATCGAGTGCAGAAAAGCGAAGCACAAACTGCCAATTTAAAACATGACACAAGGAAGATTACTACAGACCACGAGACACCAAAAGGATAAGAAATACTACAAGCAAATTCGGCAACTTAAGAGAAACAAAGCTCGGTAATCAGACACTAATACAACTCACCCAATATAAAATAAATCCCTGGAATTGCCCGTAAGTGCTAAGAAAGTTAAATTTACAATTTAAAAGCTTCCATAAAAGAAACCTCCAGATTGGTTCAATTGGCATGCGGAATGTTATAAGAGCTGTTAAGAGTCCCCAATAAAGTGATTTAAAAATCTCCAGACCGAATGGCTTCGCTAAAGAATACTGAACATAAAGAGCACCACTATTTCTCTAGAAACTCTTCCAGAAAACAGGAAACTCTTCCGCATTCAATTTATGATGCTAATATTAAACTGGTACCCAAACCAAAGACAGAACAAAAGAGAAGGCTTTAGACCAAATTCCTTATAAATATAGATCTAAAAGTCCTTAAGAAATATTCTCGGGGCTGAGCCCCGGTGGCGTAGTGGTTGTGTGTAGAACTGCGGCCCACTTGGCGGTTGGTGGTTCAACTCCAGCAGCAGCTTTCCAGGAGCAAGACTTGACCTTCTACTCTCACCAGAGGGCAGTGATACCCAAAAAACCAAAAAAATGAAAATAATTCTCATTTATGGTGATTCCTTTCTACCCAAAGTGATCAGGACAGCAAGAATTGCCCCATTGGCACTGATGCTATAACTCCCGTCTAAGCTGTCTCCTGATGAATAACAGGCTGTTTCAAACTGCAGACCTGCTTGCAGAATTCAGCAATAGAATAACATGAGCAGCTAGCACTCATTCTAGGGATGTAAGACTGGTTCAGTATTTGGAAACCAAGCAACATAATCGACATGACTGACAGACGAAAGACTACAAAGTCATTAGAAACCAGGCAGAAAAGACATTTGGCAAAATCAATCAAATACCTGTTTGGGATTAAAAACTACCCAACAGAAAAAGGGGATTTTTCTGAATTTGACATCAACAGACATGATTGACAGCTACTTTCTATATGATGCATTTCTTCTTTTGTGTGTGTGTGTGTGGCATCACTGCCCTGGTGGGAGTAGGAAGCTCAGCCTTGCTCCTGGAGAGCTGATGCTAGATTTGAACCATCAATCCTGTGGGCCGAAGTCCTGCACACAACCACTACTCCACCGGGGTTCAGCACCGATGCATTTCTAAGAAGTGTGAAGACTGAATTATAACAAATGACTTATAATGAAAGAGGGGAAATGAACCCTCCACCCCCACCCCGTTAAGATCAAGAGCAAGGCCAAGATGCTGCCACCACTCTTATCCAAGACTTCGGTGTGATTACACTTCATCAGTGTAATCACAAGTGTAATGGGAAAAGGAAGTAAACTGCACATGGGCTATCATGAAGAAATAAAAATGTCCCTACCTGCAGGTGACATCTCTACCTAGCCAAAATTCCGAGTCTAAGGAAGAAATAATAAAACCCTCCTCTAAAAAAATGAGTTCAGCAACATCATTGGAAACAAGATAAAAATGCTAAGGCCATTTATAGTTCTATATACTAGCAATAAGGATGTAGACACAGAAATTAGAAATACAATATTCTATAATTTATAACCATTCACAAGCAAACATTAGAGTCATTTTAACAAAACGCATTCATGGTCTATATACTGAAAACTGCACAACATTGGTTGTGGGGGACCAGTCTCCCCACCACTGAGTAGATGCAAGGGGTGGTTGGGTACTGGAGGGGTAAATTAAAGAAAGATCGCACAAGGTAATACATCCAGGGGCCTACCTCTAACGCAGAACTCAGGGGCCAGGTCCAGAGAGCCTGAGTAATGGCATCTCATGGATTTATACTCTCTGGGGCACGCGGGCCAAGCTAAGCACATACGTCACAGGAAGGGGCTGTACAACAAGCACACAAGCCACTGGAGGGGGACTAGCTAGGTGTGTGCTCGCAACAGGAAGGGGAGGCACTAGGGACACACAGGTGATAGGACATAACAAGATGGGTGGACTCTAGAGTCAAGAGGGCCATCACCGGAGAGCAGTGATGCCAAAAAAAAAAAAAAAGAGGGCCACCAAAACTTGGTGTCTCTGAGCTGGCTTGACCTTAGGTGTCTTTGAGCTCTTCTTGTGGGGAATGGCTCCAGTATCCTTATCAGAAGGGAGTGGGCCCTACTTTGGGTGGGACAGACAATAGTGTCTGATTGCCTTAGATGGCTAACAACATTCCAGCAGATAACCTCAAAGCAGTTGACCTCCTAGTGTATTGTCTAGTCGGTGACCATGTCTTTGCAAATAACCCTTTAAATTTGGCATGATAATGGGGGGCAGGTGGGGAATAACTTTTACTTAGGAGAATGAAAGTGGGATGCACCAAGTGGACTTCCTCCATGGGAGCCTCGGAGGCTTAATGTTTGACTGCGTCCTTAGCGTATGACTGTTGAGAGTGTGTCCTCATCCACTCTCTTCCCCGTTCTGTTTCCCACAACCATGACAGAAACCAAGGAAAATCTAAATAAATGGAGAGAGAAATACCACGTTCATGGAAAGGAACACGAAAAAGATGATCATAGGGACCATTGACTCCATATTGATATATAGGCTTAATAGAATCCCTCTCAAAATCTAAGAACGTTTTTTATAGGTATAGTTAATATTATTTTTAAATGTACATGGGAAGTCCAAGGAACTAGAATAGTTAAACAATTTTTGAAAGAAGAAGATCAGATGGGAAGAATGAGCCCACCTGATTTCAATACTCATTATATAATAGCTCCCACAATCAAGGTTGTGCTATGCTAGTATCTGATAGACAGCGAACAATGCACCAGAAAGGAGAATCCATCATTAGACCCACACAAATGAGCCTAACTGCTAGTTGACAAAGATGCCAAAGCAATCCAATGGAGAAGAAATGGCCTTCTCAAACCCTGGTGCTGGAGCAATCGGCAGGAACAAAAGCAGTGAACAAAGCTCCCGTCTTACAGCTCGTCAAAATGGCAACTCAGAACCAGTCACAGAGCCGAGTGTAAAACAAAATGATAAAATATCTAGGAAAAAGCTTGGCTGGGGCTGAACCCCGGTGGCGTAGTGGTTGTGCTCGGGACTGCGTCCCACTGGGATGGAGATTCGATTCCAGCTCCACAGAGCAAAGGCTGGGCCTCCTACTCCCACCACCTGAGGGCAGTGATGCCCCCCCCCCAAAAAAAAAAAAAAGGCTGGCTGAAAATCTTCAGGATCGTGAGCTCGTAGACTGAATCTCAAAAGCACGATCTGTAAAAGGAAGAATGGAACTAGCGATGAGATTTCGTCAAAACCGACTTTTTTTTCCTGTGTGAAAAATTCGGTGAGATGTCAAAATCGAGGCTTCAGACTGAGAGGAAACGTTGACAAGTGGAAGCAAACGGCTGGCAAAGCAGCTCCCGGGTGGATCTTGAAACCTTCAGACGTGACAGGCACACACCAAAAAGCAGGCCCCCTGATGGTGAGCACGTTCCATGCTGTAGTGGTCCCGGGGCTCTGCTTATAGAACGGCTCTAGGGTTTTCTTGGCTGCAGTCTAAATGGGTGCTGTAATTTTTGCTTTCATCTTTACAGCAGAGTGATAGACCTCCCTTCTGTGCCTTTTTAGGTGGATTCAAACTCCTGTCATTCAGCTGAGTGGTTGAACTCAAAGGACTTCAACCATCCAGAGACTTTGCTGATTTTAAATGCGGTCCAGTTGGGTCGTAGCAACCTCCCCCCCCCACCCCGCCACCCCACCATACTAGTTGCAATCTTATCCATATACAGCATTGTTGCTGTAAACCAATTCAACAGCACTTACAAGGTGAGGCAAAGCTTTCCATTCCCATAAAGCCTCAGAAACCCCAGGGGGCAGTTCTCCTCTATCCTCGGGGGTTGCTATGAAGTGGAATCCACTGTACAACAGAACAAACCCCTTCCTTGGCCTGTGCCATCTTCACCAGGCCCCCAGTGTGGGAGTGCACTGTGGCAGCCACTGGGCCAATCCATCTTGTTGAAGGTCTTTGAGGTGTGCAAATTGAACCCTCTATCTGAATGACTAAAGGCAGGGACACTGCAACTGCTGGCTGACTGGAATACTTTCGTTGGTGGCAGTAGTGGGTGGAGGAGGATCTGAAACCACGCAGCCACGCTGGAAAAGGGTTTGGTTGTTTCTTTTAAAACTAAGCCCGCAGAAATTCCATTCGTGGACACTCATCCTAGCGACGTCGCAACCTGTGTTACATGAAAAGCCTGCACCTGGATGTTGACAGCAGAGAAACACAGGAAACACCCTAGAGGTCCTCCCTTCAGCAGGTGGCTGACTAAGCAAGCGGAGGCACAGCCACGCCGTGGAACACGGGTGCAAAACCACAGCGCTATCAGCAAATGGACTCCAATTGCTGGTCAGCCCACGAGCTCTGTGTGGAACTGTGCCCCCCAGGATTTTCAGGGGCGCAGTTTGGAGAAGTAGATGGGCGGGCCTTTCTCTGAGATATCTCAAAGTGGATTCAAACCTGCAACCTTCCGCTTAGCAAGGGGACATGAACTGTTGGCATCTCTGGGGAGTACACCAAGCCACACTCGCTACCGTTGAGGCATTGCCTCACAGCAATCCTACAGGATTGGACAGCACTGCTCTGGCGGGTTTCTGAGACCGTGGCTCCGGATGGGAGGAGACAGCCTTATCTTTCTCAAGGGAGCACTGGGTGGTTTCTAACTGCCCACCTTGAGATAAGCAGCGCTATCCTTGTCCCCAAGGAACTCTCTGGGCCTTCTTCCAAGACAGATCCATGTGTCCTGTAAGCAGTCGACAGTTCTTTCCATATCCCGGCCACGCTTCATCCTGTTCTCCAGGCCCTGCACCATAATTAAAGTGCATTGATTCTTCTTCGGCCTTCTTGATTCTATGTCCAACGTTCACTTGCACACAGGTGACGGAAAACAGCACATCTTGGGTCAGGCGTACATGAGTCTTCAAAGTAGCATCAAGGGCAGTGGCATTTGTTTGATTGCTTCATCGTTACACTAGAAAAGGGGGAAAGGAATGGCTGAAGTGAATTTTCTAAATGTTTGCGGAATCCCAGCCAACACGATACCCTCTCAACATCCAATCAATGTCAAACATGATCACTGTGCCTGCCATTTCTTAGCCTTCTTTTGTACTGTCTTGGGAATCATGACTGAGTCCCGAGGGGTGCCCTGTGAGCTGAGAGTTCAGACCAGGAGGAGTCAGACTGTTCGCTGAGGTCCAGATCATGGTCCGCCCACGACTGTCACAGGACCTTGGACAGGATCGTAATCTCTCCGTGCCTCCGTCTCCTGATCGATGAAGTGGAGACAGCCGTTGTGCAGACCTGGCAGGCAGCTGTGGAGGGGCTGTGAGGGGGGCTGCGATGGGAGAATCGAGCCTGGGGTGGGCTGTCTTGGGCCTGCTCCCCCAACAGGATGTGAGAGGTTGAGGGTGGCAACCTACAGTCTGCAGGGAGCTACTGAAGTAGGGCCAGCCAGACTACATCGCTGCATGGGAGTCTCACACCTACCCAGGCGGTGAAGGCATGGTCACGTCGGACCAGGCCCCCACCTTGTATGTATGTCTTCAGTCTTTCCGGGCACCTGCTGGTGAGACAGCAGTCGCCATGGAAACCCCCACAGGGTGTGGAAAGTCCAGAATTCTACGGGAGTCCCTGGCTAATCAGGCCCTGGGCCTCCTGGGGTGAGAGGACACGCTATCTGCAGAAGACTCCAGGGCTATTAGGAAAGGCGAAGCCTAGACTTTGTCCTTGCTCTGCAGTTTTAAATTCCCCTCTCTTTGCTGCCCGGGGCTACCGAGTTGTTGGGAAAATGCTTGGCCAAATAAGGAGAAAACCCAGCAGGCTGCACAGAGCAAAGGTTGATGGGAACTTTCTTCTGAGTCCTTCCTGTAGAGGGAAGCTCTTCCAGGTCTTTCTGGAACCATGGACTCTACAGCTCCAGCCTCCAAGACGCCAGAAGCAGCTAGTCACATTAGCCTGACCTTTCATGACCCTTGACTGTTCATGTCCCCTGCCTGCACAAGTCCTCCTGTGTCCCTGTAGCCTGTGAGGCAGCGTCTCCTCACTGACTGCATGTCCTCTGTCAGACTGACGGGTCTCCCTGGCTGGCTACTGCTATCCACCAGGCATGGCCCGGCAGCTGGCCACCGGGCGCTCAGCTCCTCTGCCCACACAAGCTTGGCCTGGGGATGGGGAGCAGGGGTCCTCCTTCCTCATCTGCTCCCCTGCAGGAAGCCTTCCCACTTCACCCGGGAGGTTTCTCAGCAGCCCAGCTCTGTTATCTCATTCCCATCGCCCATCCCAGCGCACGCTTTCCCAGGTGTGCCCTTGGTCCCCACAACAGCAGCATCAGCACGAGGGCCAGCTGCTGTCCTCTGGGCTGGCCACACCGGAAGGGAGGGGAGTGAGGACTGAGGTCTTCCCGATGAAGGCACAGCGGGGGCACAGCGGACAAGGTGGTGCCCTCTCAGAGAGGGCTCCATCTACTCAGGTTCCCAGCAGAAGCGAGGAGATAATGACTCAGAGGCAGCCCACCATTGGACTGCCAATACTCCCCCTGCCCTCTGCAGTACTCCCAGTGCCCACACCCCTTGCCAGTGCCCCTGTGGGACCCCCACACCCGGCCACACCCCTTCTGGTGCTCTGTATCTGGGCCTCAAACCAGGCAGAGGCACTGTCCATCTCCGCAGGGCCTTCTGGGTAGAGAATGGCCCCTGGCTAGGATGGAGTGTGGGACCGTGAAAGGCTCTGGCCCTCCCTTTGAACAATTTGGGGGCCTGGGTCCCAGCCAGACCTGAAGCTTGAAAACATCGTTCACAATGGAAAGAAGGGCCTCAGTCAGGGAGGGGGACCTGGGGTGGGTGGACATGGGCTCATTAACTTGAGAGGAAGTGAATCTCCCCCTGCGCTACCTCAAGCCACACCCCCACCCTGCTGGGCCCTCCTGGTTGGCTCCTGCGCGCTAGGGAGGGGAGGGGGGGCACCCTGGTATGACAGGTACCCAGGCTCAGCCCTCTCCGCGGGAGGCTCAGGCTGACCACACTCCATCCCCACTTGGACGACGCGCCGAGCAAGGGCAGCAGGAGGAAAGGGTCTGTCTGTCCAGAAGCCCAGAAAATCACCTCCCCTGGGCAGCACGGGGCCCACTAGGCCAGAGCAAAGGGTGTGAAGCTGTTGGTGGGATCCCTTGGTGCTCGCGCCATGCGCTGAGCTCAGGCCCCCTCCAGGTCTCCGTGACGCCTGGGAACCTGAGACCCGGCTGCCTTCAGGTCCCCACGACGCCACGTCCCTCTGGACCGTGAGGCCTGGAGGGTCCAGGGCGGACGCATGGCAGGTGAGTCACGGTCGGGTGGGGACGCGGCGCTTCGCCGCCTCCTGAGACTGCATCGCACGGAGATCGCTGTGGCCGTGGACAGCGCCTTCCCGCTGCTGCACGCGCTGGCCGACCACGACGTGGTCCCTGAGGACAAGTTTCAGGTGGGTGCCCTGCCTTCAGCGTGCCCACAGCGCCCCCCTCCCCCCACCCCCACCCCTTCCCCACCGACACCCTGCGCCCGAATGGGCAGAGCTTTCCGGTGCCCTCTGCCTCTCCGGTCGGGGGTCCTCATCCCCTAGTCCCATACTGGGGGGACCAGGGCACTAGAACTCCCCTGGTCTTGCTTCAGGAGACGCTGAGCATAAAGGACAGGGAGGGCTGCCCTCAGGCCTTCCACGCCCTCCTCTCCTGGCTCCTGACCCAGGACGCTGCCACCATCCTGGACTTTTGGCGGGTGCTCTTCAAGGACTACAACCTGGAGAGATACGCCCGTCTGCAGCCCATCCGAGACAGCTTCCCCAAAGGTGGGGACAGGCGGGTGGGGTCTGGGTTGGCCTCTGAGTGCTGGCCAGCTCAGCCTCCTGGGGGGGGGGGGGCTGCTGTCCTGTTGGATGGTGAGCTGGAAGACAGAGGTGATACAGGGAATCACAGGACGCCTTGGATTCTTTTTTTTTTAATTTTAAAAATCATTTATTGGGGGCTCTTCCAGCTCTTACCACAACCCATTCATCCATCCCTGGTGTCCAACACATGTGTACATAGGTTGCCATCGACATTTCCAAAACATTCTCTTTCGACGTGAGCGTCCTTCTTATTTTTAATTTTTAAAAAGAGGTCTTGGATTCTAAGACGCCTGGTTGGAGAGACCCAGTCCTGGAGTTAACTCTTGAGGCTTGTTCCCTGCTCATGCCTCCACCTGCAGATGTGGACCTCAGCCAGCCCCGAAAGGGGAGGAAGCTCCCCCCAAAGTTCCCCATACTGCCACCCAGACCCCCTGCCAAGAGGAAGGGCCAGGAGGAGCCCCGGGTCACCCCAACAGCCACACTGTCCCCGAGGGGCAGTTCCAGTCCAGGTACCTCAACATCTCTCCTGGGAGCTTGATACGCTTGGTGCTCCCCACTGACTTCTGACTCACCTGCCTGGGCCAGAGCTGCCGAGGACCTGGTTCCTTCTGCCTCTGTTTCCCCTCTGTGTCCTTGGCTGGGCTCACTGGGTGAGCCTCAGGCTCCTGCCTGCCCCACCCTCAGGGGGCTGTGAAGTAGGCAGGGGGGTTTGATTTCTGTATCATCAATGAGGAAAATAGAAACTAGCAAAGTGAAGGCTGTTCCCCCCCCCCTCCCCCATTCCCCTAACATCCTCGGATCTCCGGCCCACCACCTCCGCTCCCATCCCTTTCTGGTGTGGCCCCCTTCTGGGCTGCCTCTAGCCCCCTCTCCAGGTACCCAATCCAAGGCGAAGTCCTCCAAGAAGCAGGAGAACAGCCTGGAACCCCCACAGACACCCCTGAGCAGTGGTGAGTGAGGTCCCTGGGGGGCTGGGGCAGGGCTGTCCATTCTCTAAGGAACTCTTCTGGGCATTGGATTGAGTCAGCGGGGTACCTGGGTCACACAGCCAGTCCCGTAGAAAAGAGGGGCTTAGAGCCCCAATACGGGGTTGGGGGTCATGGTTACCCAGTGGGCCTGCTTCTCCGCACCTGGCTTTAACACTCTCCTTCCAATGTCTCAAAGCTGGCCTCTTTCCTGGCTCCTCAGCCCACAGTCTGCAGTCATTCAACATGTCACTTTCTCCCTCTGCTTCCAGAACTTTCTTTTCCTGCTCTCCTCCTGTCGTCCCCACTTGTGGGGGTCCGGGTCTGCAGGTGCTTGTCAGGGTCTTTGGTCTTCCCAGCAGCCTTCCCGGGGCTGCTTGTGCCCCTGGAAGACTGAGTCCTCCCAGCGTCCCAGCCTTGAGAGCCCAGCCGGGGCTGAGTCTTCGGGGCCCACCCAAACATCAGGCTGGGACTTCCAGGGTGGGTCTGAGAATCCGTAGACTCCATATGATTTCCTCCTTCTCCCAATCCTCATGTGAAACTTGGAGTATGACTGCAAGGTGCCTGCCTCCCCCAACCACTGCTGCACTGTCTCAGCCTCGCCCCAGGCCCTCTGTCCCTCCTGGGCCCTGTGCTCCACTCCACTCCTCTGCAACCCCCTTCCACCTCCTCTGGATCATGCTAGAGACTGTAGGTCCTGCTTCTGCCCCATGGCTACACCCACAGTCTGTTCACTCCTCAAGTCCCCTGTGAACACTGCTGCCTGCTGGTAGTGTCCTTGGCCGATAGCTGAACTCAACCTGGCACTTTTCTGCCCCGCCCCTGGGGTGTGTGGGCACTTTGTCCCAGCAGTCTCACCTGGAAGTGGCACTCTGGCCCCAGCACAGGGAGGTGTCACTGGAGAGACGGTCCCTGTTCACCCATACTGCTGTGGACTCTGTCCCCACCCCCAATGGTAGAAGTCTCTCAGAGTGTTCTCTGTCGCTGTGTGCAGGCCCTGTGTGTGAGGCACTGCTGTCCCCTGTCTCATGTGTTCTGTCTGGGGTGCTCAGGATCATCCCTGTGATTGACAGAGCCCTCCTTTATGGTCCCTTCCTTCTTCAGGAATCCAGACCATGTCTGCGTCTGTGCAGCGCGCTGTAACGATGTCCTCTGGGGATGTCCCTGGAGCCCGTGGGGCTGTGGAGGGCATTCTCATCCAGCAGGTGTTTGAGTCCGGTACGTCCGGGGGCTGCCAGTGACACAGCGCTGCCAGCTGTGGAACAGAGGACCTTCGTGGAGAGGAGCATTCGGGGAGGGGGAGTAGCGGTCCCTCCACAGCCCTCGAAGTCTGTGCGCGGACCTCTGACCCCGCCACCCCACATCTTTCCTCCCTCCACCCGCACTTCTGTCCTCCCTCTGCCTCCCCCAATCACCTCCACTTGGGTTCCCCATACAGAGGGGTGGTCCCCTCTTAGCTGCCTGGCTTCTCCCTTACGCCTCAGGACAGGATGACCTGCTTACAGGGCAGGCCAGCAGTTGTCCACCGGGGCCTTCCAGGGCCACTTGCCCAGGATATGGTAGTGTCCCCTGGGGCCATGGTCGCTGGGAGGCCCAGTCATTCACTTGCAGCCCCTGACTCCGGGTCTTTGTGTAGGTTACAGACCAGGACTCTGAAGGCAGAGGGTCCAGAGGTCCTGGGGCTCCTACAGCCCTGGCCTCACTCCACCAAAGAATTTTCCTCGGGTGCCCCACCAACATCCTCTCCTGGCTGTGGACTCCGCGGGGTCAAGAGTCAGTGAGGGAGGAGGAAGAGCAAATGTCCGGGCCAAACCCACCTGCTCTTGTCGGGGGCCAGGGCGAGGGGGGGGGGCAGACCCCATCACCTTTCCCTGCCCAGGTGGCTCCAAGAAGTGTATCCAGGTGGGGGGCGAGTTTTACACTCCTAGCAAGTTCCAAGACCCCGGCGGCAGTGGCGGGAAGAACAAAGCCCGCGGTGGCGGAAGCTCAAAGCCTCTGGTCCGAGCCAAAGGAGCCCAGGCCATGGCAGTAAGCATGGCCTGTCCCTATGGGTCCCCAGGAAGGCCTGCAGCTGGGCAGCCTATTCCCACAGCCTCCAGGGGCTCTGCTGGGGGCTGCTGGGAGGGGCTGCCGAGAGGTGGTCCTGGGCCTCCTGCCCAAGCAGCCTGCCCTGCAGATGCCTCTCTTCTTCCTCTTGCAGAGTGGAGGTGACCCACGCCCCGGGCAGCAAGGCAGGGTCCTCACCCCTGTTGCCCTGCCGAGTGAGCCCCAGCTCCACCAGGTAACACCCTAGACTATGAGAGGAATCCCTGTGAGCCCCACAATTCACTCAGGCAGTCTCCTCTGCAGGACTTGTCCCAGTCCTGGGCACTTGGGTCACAAGTGGGATGATGGCGGGGGGTGGGGGGTGGGGGGGT
>PVJH01031487.1:0-23298 GCA_004026705.1 Nesogale talazaci
GAGAGCCGGAACCTGTGTAAGGCAGCAACTTGTCTGAACAGAAAAAACTCACTATTTTCCACAACAAGGAGCAAAGTTAAAGAGGTAGGAAGGTTGGCCCTGATCAAAGCCAGACAACTTGTGAGGCTCAGTAAACCAAGATAGACCCTCTGATTTTCATTGACTTTCCAAGTATTGCATTCATGTTGTGTTAGTCTGGGTGGACTAGAGGAACAAATTTCAGAGACACGCATATAGGTATAAGGAAAGGGTTTATATACAAAAGAAATGTGACATTAAGAAGGCATCCCAATCCAGTCCAGTGCAAAGTCATAAGTCCAATATTAACCCATATGCCAGAAGTCAGTCTATAAAGTCTGCTTCCGACTCAGGAAGTCACAGGTCAGTGGGTGCAGAATCCTGGCCCTGGCAGGGGTCTCCCCATGGCTCCTCGCTTCCAGGGCTCAGGTCCATCAACGGCATGCCACTCCAGCTTCAGAGGTTTGTCTTCATCAGGGCAAAGCCGAGTGGTCTCTCCGCTGGCTCCTCCAGCTTCTCGGAAGCTACATCTTGTGTTGCCTGTGGTTAATCATCTCTGAAACTAACTCCCAACAACTGGGGAAGACAGCTTCTCATCTTCACGAGGGAAATACCGTGAGATTTCCCTGGAGTCTCAGGTGAAAGCCATGCCCACACAGAGGCCTCATCAGCTACTCAATGGCTTTCTCCTGATTAACAGACTCCACCCCTACATTTCAATTATAAAATTAACATAAGCACATGACTGCCACACATGTGTTTGAATTAGATTTGGAATGCTCGATGCCATTTTGTAACCTAGGTTTATTAAACATACTCTTCTTTTCTGTGGTATTTCGGTTTCACAGGGCCTGATTTTAGAGATCACAGGCTCACATTTGGACTTCATTCTGAAATCTCATTATTATTATGAGATTTTTGGCTTCTGTTTCTGTAAAGATCACGGTGGAGAAAACCCTGTAGGACAGTCCTACTTTGTCAGTATGTGCTCACCATGAGAGAAAATCAGCTGAGTCACAACTAACAAGAATGTGATCACGCTTACTGTAAAATGGAAAGGAAGCATCAGACCTGTCTAAGGAAATAGAGCACTCAAGTCATTGGCCCAAAGGGTGACACCTGTGAGGTGTCAAACACACCTCCACTTGCTGAGCTGGCTTCCCCTGAGTCACTGTCAGAATTGACTCGATGGTATCTAACACTTCCCTAATGAACCCCAGTTCGTTTTGTCTATGAGTTCTTTGCAATGAATTGTCCAATCCAGTGGAGAAGGACGAAGTGTTGATACATTTATGGAGAGACAACTTACTTTGACCAAAGCTGACAGACATTCCATGGGGAAGAGAAAATCTCTTCAAGCAATGGCGCTGGCAAAATTTGATTTCCGTTTACAGGAGAATGGAATGGAACACAAGTCTCACTCCATATTCATAATCAAACTCAAGATGGATTGCCATCTTCAACGTAATCCGTGATGTAACTATCATCAATGAAAGCATAGGAACAAGCATAAGGGCCCTAACACATGGCACAAACACACTGTCAAGCAGCAGTTAAGACTGACACTGTAGAAACAAAATAGATGACTAAACATCTTAAAATAAAACACGAATGTGCATCAAAAGAGTAAAAACAGGATCCATTGACCGTGAAAATACATTGGCCATAATATGGCTGACAGAAGAGAAAGCTATAGAGAATTGAGCATTTCAACAAGAGAAAGCTGAATCGTGTAATTTACAAATGGGCAGCAGGCCAACCCAAACAGGAATACTATCAGTAGCCATTCGAAAGACTGCAATTCAGAACAGGCAACAAGATTCCACTGTGGGCGGAGCCCCGGTGGCGGAGTGGTTGAGTGCGGGACTGCGGCCCACTCGCTTGGCAGTTCAAATCCAGCAGCAGCTCTCAGGAGCAAGGCTGGGTAGCTCCCAGGACCACCAGAGGGCAGTGGTGCCCCTCCCAAAAAAAGAAGAAAAAAAAGAGACCACTGTGATCGCTAGGCTTTGCTGTACGTGGTGGAGGGTGGCCTTGTTAGAGTCTGCACTGAGGAGATAGGAGTGCCTTGCTTCTGTTTTTCTAAAAAACCAGCTCAGCACCACCTGACACCGGCATCCGTAACAAAGCTCAGGAAATAGGAAGTAAATGCTGGAGAGAGTGTGCAGAGATTGGAACCCTCATACACAACTGTGGGACTGTAATACTGTACGACTGCAATGGAAAGCAACATGGCAGTGAACCAAACCACGGAATAGGAATACCCTGACCCAGCAACCTTTCTAATTGGTATATCCTCTACGTAAATAAAAGATGTAGCATAAATATGGACATCCTGCCCCCCATTACAGAAACATCCACAATAGCAAGAAAAAGGAAACCGCTGAAATGCCAACCACTGGAATAAAGGATAAACAAGTTTTAGTAAGTGTACACAGTGGACTATTATGCACCACTAAAGAATGATGCAGGAACTGCAAGGCTTCACGACGTGGCTGCATTGGGAGGACATGGTGCTGAATGACCACCGCTTGCCTGTGAATTTTTCCTACTGGCAGCTTGTGTTGATTGAAGTTCTATCACTGAGATTTCTACTGCCAGCAGTTCCCCCACAGTGAATTAAGTTTCAAGGAAACTTCCAGATCAGAACAGATGACAAAGAAGGCCTTGGCTGCTCCCTTAGAACAAGTAGCTGCCGGAAACCTTATGCCTAACTTCTAAACATTGTCAGATAGTGAAGCCTAAAGAATGGAAGCAGAACACTGTTGGAGATAGTAGAAAGACTGGAAGTCTTCAAAAATGAAATGGAATTCATCCAGTTCGATATCTTAGGGGTTCATGAGCTGAAATGGATGCTATTGGCTACATTGAATCAGAATTATATGACTCACTATGCCTGGGATGAAACAATCCATAGGAATGGCATTGCATTCATTGTCAAAAAGGACATTACAAGTCAATCTTGAAGTACAATGCCATCTATAATAATATCTCTGTGCCTTCAAAGAAATCTAATCAATACAACTATTCAAATGTATATACCAGAGGTTCCAAAACTTATATAAGTTTACTGTCCTCTTAAAAAAAAAATTCCGGGCTGAGCCCCGGTGGCGTAGTGGTTGTGCGCGGGACTGCGGCCCACTGGGACGGAGGTTCAATTCCAGCAGTGGGGCTGGGCCTCCTACTCCCACCACCAGAGAGCGGTGATGCCCCCCCCAAAAAAAATTCCTCCAGGCTGAGCCTTGGTGGCATAGTGGTTGTGCGTGGGACTGCGACCCACTGGGACGGAGGTTCAATTCCAGCAGTGGGGCTGGGTCTCCTACTCCCACCACAGGAGAGCAGTGATGCCCCTCCCCCCAAAGAAAAATTCCTCATGACCTCCCTAGCAATGAAAACCTTTTATACTCCAGCCCAGAATCCAGGATAAAGTGTAGGTATCTGCTTTACAATGTCCTTAGATCATTCTACACACCACATTCTACTCACGCTACTGATGAAAAATTGAATTCTACCAATGTCTTCAGTTGGAAATTTATGAACCATGCAATCAAGACTTGTTGATAATTATTGGCCATTGGAATGCAAAAGTTGCCAGTGAATGAACAGTCACTGGAAAACATAGACTTGGTGATAGAAATGAAGCTGGAGGTTGCATGATAGAATTTTACAAACTCAGTGGCTGTTTATAACAAATACCATTTTTCCCACACACACTAAAGGCAACTATACACATGGACTTCCCCAAATGGAATACACAGAAGTCAAATTGACTACATCTGTTGAAAATGACGATAGAGAAGCTCAATATCAACAATGAAAACCAGGCTGGAGTTTCACTGGAGAACAAACAGTGAATCGCTTATATGTAAGTTCAAGTTAAAGCTGAAAATAATTAAAACCATGAGACCATCACACCTGAATTTTGTTTGTTTGGGTTTTTGGGCATTACTGCCTTCTGATGGTTGTGGGAGCTACCCAGCGCTGCTCCTGAAAGCTACCACTAGATTTGAACTGCCAAGCCCGCGGGCCACAGTCCCACCTTCAACCACTTACACCACCGGGACTCAGCCCCCACACCTGAATTTTAATAACAGATTTAACATTTTTCTTTTTTTGTTGTTGTTTTTTAGACATATTTCAACAGTAATGACAGACCTGATGATCTGTACCAATAGAGATGTTTCAACAAGCTCATGAAGTGCTTGAAGCATTTAACTTATCTGTGTTAGGAAATTTGCAAGACAACTACTTGGCCAGCTGCTGGAAGAGATTCATATTTGTGCCCATTCCAAAGAAAAGTGATCCAACAGCGTGCCCATATTTTAGAACAATGTCATTAACTTCACATGTAAGTAAAGATCCACGATGTTTGCAGTAGCACATTGACAGAAAAGTGCCAGAGGTTCTGGCTGGATTCAGAAAAAGAGGACATGAAACAAGGGCTTATCATTGCCAAAGTCAAATGGATCATGGCTAAAACAAAGGATTCCAGAAAGATGGTTTACTTGGGTTTTATTGTGTATCCTGTCAATCAAGTTGCAGCCTGATGACTCTCTGGTCATATGAGTAGGAAATATTGGGCACTGTTCTATCCCTGTCAGAGAACCAGCCTCTAACATATCATCATGGGTCAGATAAGCACAATTATACAGTGATAGTTATTAATTATAGTAAAGTCTTAGGAAATATTAGAAATAATGGAGTAAGACACATTTTATGGTAGCATGCACACCTCAGCCCAGCTTGGTGGTCCACATGGAGAGAGCGGACAGGAGGAGGGGAGGTCATGTGGAAAGGGAACAGCAAGGAGACGGAGAGGATTTGGGGAAGGAGAAGCAGCAGAGAGAGAGAGCTCCTTTATTGAGTCATATATCTTTGGGTGAAGTACAAGACCTCTAATTACAGGTAAGGACATACGTCACTGGAAAGGGTTATGCTATAGGTAATACAGCAATGAAGGGGACGATCTAGGGGCATACCCACGCAATAGGAAGGGCCGGTATTGGAGTCCCACGTGTGACAATAGTGGACCCCAGACTCATGGTTGTCACGGTTTGACTTGTCGGGCTCTTCACAGAGATCGTTCACAGTAGTGCATGAACTTCCCTACCAGGAACAGACTGGTGGTTAACGGGCTTCAGGGAGAGGTAATCTGTTGTAACATAGCAGGAAGGGATGGGCCCTGCTGCCAGGAGCCTGGCAGGCTGGAACCTTCAGGGAGAATATCTCTATGCATCTGACTTCCCACCGAGTGCTGGCAAACAGCTTCTAATATCTGTATATTTTGAATGATATATAATTGTGGAAAAGTCCTGTATTCACCTGACTTATCCTCCTTCGCATTCCTGTCTGCTGGGACTGGAGCCCCACCATGTTCCCAGCCCCTCGGATCCACTCAGCCCTGCACCTACTTGCCTGTGATCTGACTGCATCCCCGTCATTTCATGCGGCTGCGCAAGTCTGAAGAGAGACATGTGAACTAGGGTCAGGCTTATGAACTTGAGCTGAATTGAGCTGGAATGCTTTCCTGCTATATAATTGTATAATTACTCCTCATTATACATATGCGAATGTCACTGGACTTGCCTCTGTAATCAATATGACCTAACACAGCTCAGAGTAAAGATCAACATCCTCACAATGAAACCTAGGGGTCACATCATGATAATTGAAGTAAAGGTATAAAGGGGAAAAGGATCTTGTCTTGTTTGGATCTACAGTCAATGCCAATTGAAGTAGCTGTCCAGAGGTAAAAAAGATGTGTTGAATTTGGTAAATCTGCATGAGACCTCTTTAGAGCATTGAAAATCAAGGATGTTCCTTTGAGGTCTTAAATGTCTGATTCTAGCCATGGTATTTTCAAACACCTCACATGCACCTGAGCGTTGACCGCAGCATTTGCATTACGGTGCCGCTGGAGAGTGCTGAAAGTACCAAGAGCTTTCAAAAGGAAAGACAAATCTAGGGCAAGAAAGGCAAGACTCCATCTGTCTCACAAACTTCAGACATGGCAACAGAGACCAGCCCCTGGAGAAAATAGACAATACTTTACCAAGTGTTGGGGCTGTGAAAAGACAGAAACTCATGCAAAAATAATAATTTATCAATCATCAAGGGTTCATGAGAGACGGAGTGATAGGAAAGTGTGATAGGCAGGCTTGTTGTGCCAACATGGCCAAAGAAGATAGGTAGGTTTGTTGTGACAGCATGGCCAATGAACATATGTGAGATCAATTGGAGGGCAGAGATAGAAATGGCTCAGCAAGCCCCGCCCTTGCCCTCTTGCTCTTGGATCTTCAGTCAGCTGCCTTGTTTGTCCTGTGCCTCAGTCTCCAAGGTACACCACCTGTGGGACACCTAATCCATGGACTGTGTTGCTATGAGTTGAGGTTCCTTCAAGCCCTGCCCACATTTTCCCACAGTGGGGCTGATTGGATGTAGTGATAGAGGGCAGGGCTGAATCAACAGAGACAGGGTGGATGTGTTTATAATAGGCAGCAAGGATTCCATAGGAATCAAAGCAACCTCACTTGTGGACTTAAGGCAGCAGCTACTGAGTCATGGTGTTCTAGGAGTGAAATACATGGGAAACCTACTAAATATTTATGTGACCTATACAGGCAGAAAAATGCTAGTTCTGGTCAACAGCACAATAGACAGTCACAATCACTCAATCAATTCCCAGACCTGAGCCAATTTACAGACCCACCACCCCTTGAATGAGGGGAAGGTTGGGTCCCTCGGAAGGAGGACCCTGCTACGTCACCGAAGGCTTATACTATTAGTCTTTCTTCTAGCCTTCCCCAAAGGGACCTGCGACCTTTCACAAGAGTGACTGTTCATTGGGGGAAAGGAAATAATCAAACTGTTCAGGGACTACTGGACACCGGTTCTGAACTGAGACTTAATTCCAGGAGACCCAAAGTGTTTCGAAGGCCCTCCAGTCAGAGTGGGGGCTTATGGAGGTCAAGTTATCAGTGGAGTTTTAGCTCAAAAACGCCTCACAGTGGGTCCAGTGGGTTCCTGAACCCACCCTGTGGTTCCCCACTTCCAGGGTGCATCACTCGAATAGACATTCTTAGTAACTGGCAGAACCCTCATATTGGATCCCTGAAATGTGGAAAAAGGGCTATCGTGGACACCATTAGAATTACCATTGCCTAGGAAAATAGTAAACCAAAAGCAGTACCACATTCCTGGAGAGATTGCAGAGATCAGTGCCACCATTAAAGACTTAAAAGATGCAGGGGTGGTAATTTCTACCACATCCCCATTTAACTTACCTACTTGGCCTATAAAGAAGACAGATGGATCCTGGAGAATGACAGATTATGGTAAATTTCACCAGGTGGTGACTCCAATTGCAGCTGCTGTTCCAGATGCGATATTATTGCTTGAGCAAATTAATACTTCTTCTGGTACTTGGTATGCAGCTATTGATCTGGCCAATGCCTTCTTTTCAATACCAGTCTCAAAGGATCACCAAAGCAGTTTGCCTTCAGCTGGCAGAGCCAACGGTTCACTTTCACAACTCTCCCCCAGAGCTATATCAACTCTTCTGCCTGAAGTCATAAATTAGTCCGAAGGAACCTTGATCGCCTATTCCACAAAATGTCACACTAGTCCATTATATTGATGACATTATGCTGATTGGACCCACTAAGGAGGATATTTCAAAGACTTTATATTCATTAGTACAATATCTGCGTACAAGAGGTTGGGAAATTAATCCAACGAAGATGCAAGCACCCACCACCTCAGTAAAATTTCTAGGGGTCCAGTGGTGGGACATGTTGAGGTATTCCTACTAAAGTGAAGAATAAGCTATTGTATATACCACCCTCCCTCCCCCCAACAATGAAGCAGGAGAGGAGGCACAATGCCTCGTGGGTCTCTTCGGAATTTGGAGGCCACATATTCCTCACTTGGGTGTTCTACTTCGACCTATTCATAAAGTGACACGAAAGGCCTCCAGTTTTGAGTGGGGCCCAGAACAAGAGAAGGGTCTACAACAGGTTCAAGCTGTTCTGCTACTGACCCATCTTTGGCAGACTCCTATTGGTGAATCACAGTATAGACCATTGTGATTTTGGAGTAAAGGCCTGCCATCCTCTGCAGACTACTCCCCCTTTGAAAAGCAGCTGTTGGCCTGTTATTGGGCTTTGGTGGTGACTGACCGCCTCACCATGGGCCACCAAGTCACCTTGAGGCCTGAACTACCCATCATGAACTGGGTATTGTCTGACCCACAGAGTCATAAAGTTGGACGTGCGCAGCAACACTCCATTGTTAAATGGAAGTGGTACAAAGGAGATCGGGCCAGAGCAGGACCTGAAGATACAAGTAAGCTGCATTAAGAAGTGGTCCAGATGCCCAGTCTCCACTCCTGTCACATTACTCTCTCCTACTCCCACCAGAGCAGTGATGCGGCCCGCCCCCCCCCACACACACACACACACAATACACATTACTTTCTCTCTCCCATTTTGCACCTATGGCCTTTTGGGAAGTTCCTTATGATAATTTAACTGAAGAACAGAAAAGTCATGCTTGCTTCACAGATGGCACTGCACGATATGCAGATGACACATGTAAGTGGACAGCAGCAGCATTACAGTCCCTTTCTGGGATCTCCCTAAAGGACATTGATGAAGGAAAATCCTCCCAATGGGCAGAACTTTGAGCAGTGTACCTGGCCGTTCAGTTCGCCTACAAGGAAAAATGGCCAGATGTGAGACTGTCTACTGATTCATGGGCTGTGGCTAATGGCTTGGTGGGAAGGTCAGGGACTTCGAAGGAACATAATTGGAATATTGGTGACAAGGAGGTGTGGGGAAGAGGTATGTGGATGGACCTCAAGAAAGTAATCGTGTCTCATGTGAGTGCTCATCAAAGAGTTACCTCTTCAGAGGAGGATTTTAACAAGTGGGTAAGATGACACGCACTCCTCTTTCCTCTGCCACTGGAGACTAGCCCTCCTCTTTCCTCTGCCACTGTTATCACCCAATGGGCACATGAACAAAGTGGCCATGGTGGCAGGGATGGAGGTTATGCATGAGCGCAGTAACATGGACTTCCACTCAACCAAGGCTGACTTGGCCACCACAACTGCTGAGTGCCCCCTTTGCCAGGAGCAGAAACCAACGTTAAGTCCAAGTTATGGAACCATTCCTTGGGGAAATCAACCAGCAACTTGGTGGTAGGTTGATTACATAGGACCACTTCCATCATGGAGGGGGCAGCATTTTGTTCTTACTAGAATAGACATCTATTCTGGATATGGACTTGCCTACCCTGCATGCAATGCTTCTGCCCAAAGCACCATTCATGGACTTACAGAATGCCTCGTCCAGCAGCATGCCATCCCACATAGCATTGCTTCAGATCAAGGAACTTGCTTCACAGCAAATTCAGTGTGGCAGCGGGCCCACGCCCATGGAATCCACTGGTCATATCATGTTCCTCATCATCCTGAAGCAGCTGGCTTGACAGAAAGATGGAATGGGCTCCTGAAGACACAACTGCGGTGCAAGCTACGTGGCAACCACTTGCGGGGCTGGGGCAGTGTTCTTCAGGAAGCAGTATATGCTTTAAACCAGTGACCAATATATGGTGCTGTGTCTCCAATAGTCAGGATTCATGGGTCCAGGAACCGAGCAGTGGACAATGGAGTAGCACCACTCACTATTACTCCTAGTGACCCACTGGCAGCATTTTTGCTTCCTATCCCAGTAACTCTATGTGCTTAAGGCCTGGAGGTCTTGGTCCTAAAGAAAGGAACTGTCCCACCTGGAAATACAGTGCAGATTCCACTGAACTGGCAGCTGAGAATGCCCCCTGGCCACTTTGGGCTTCTCATGCCTTTGGATCAACAGTTCAATAAGGGGGTCGCTCTTGTAAGTGGCATGATTGATCCTGATTACCAAGGAGAAATTGGACTGGTGTTACGTAATGGGGGTAAAGAATATGTTTGGAATTCAGGAGATATCCCATAGGCTACCATGCCCTGTGGTTAAAGTAAATGATAAATTACAGCAACCCCATCATGACAGGACATCTAATGACCTAGACCACTACGGAATGAAGGTCTGGGTCACACCACCAGACAAAAAACCACAACCAGCTGAGGTGATTGTTGAGGGCAAATAGAATACAGAATGGGTAGTAGAAGGTAGTTGTACCTATTAGTTGCGACCACATGATCAATTGCAAAAGGTTTGTGATTGTTAGTGTATTTTCTTTATATGAGTTTTTTGAATATCTTTGTTCATATATATGATATAATTGAACTCTGTGTATCCTCATTTATATGTATGATAGATGTTTTATGTTAAGTGTAAGTTTGATTTCATTGATGTCTGCAAATTATATATAGCTAAAGAATTGTGTACAGGTGCCAAGGGGTGGATTGTGATAGGTTTGTTGTGCCAACGTGGACAATCAAGATAAGTAGATTTGTTGTGCCAACATGGCCATTGAACACGAGAGATTAATTCGAGGGTAGAGATATAAATGGCTCAGTGAACCTTGCCTTTCTCTTTTGTTCCTGGATCTTCAGACCAGCCGGCTGCCTTACTTGTCCTGTGTCTCGATTTGCAAGGTACACTATCTATGGAACATCTAATCCATGGGCTGTGTCACTATAGGTTGAGGTTCCTTCAAGCCCCGCTTTGTTATAGCAGGCTGTAGATTAATAGCCTGTTGAATGATGTTATCTGTCCTATTCTACAAGGACAAGATTGTAAAGTAGTAAAGTGACCCATGAGACAGTCAACAACCACGACACATAGAACCTGACATGATGTTGAAGACGTGGTGTTAGCCTTGCAAAAAGCTGGCTGGACATAGACCCAACAAAGTAGCAGGCTCTTTGCTTTGCGCACATAGCTTCCTGGAACAACAACGTGAGACAGTGCCACTCTGTGCCAAGGACGGGTCATGACAAAAACAAAGCCACTGAGCAAGTCATAGAAAACTGACCTACCGCCCTTTCTCTGGGCCAGCATGAGTGATTGATGCTGCTTTCCAGGAACAGTGCTAGCTTCCACCAACTTCCACTCTTGAAATACAAAGCAAAGTCCCCAATCTGGGAAATCACCCACCATTTTGCAGTGGCTGGAGCGCCACTATCACGAGACATCCAGGGTCGATGCATGGTACGTGATCCCTACCCTTTTGCAATAAAGTCAAGACTGTTAATTATGGATATAGGTGTGTTTCTGATGTGCTCTAGCTAGAGGGCATTGAAATAAACTTTAGTTTTTCATTCTAAGTAATAAATAAAAGTTGTGTTAGAGATGGTAGCTATAAAAATGTTACAGAAACAATGTCAAAAGGTACATGTAGCATTTAGCACTATTTTCTAATAGTAAAACTATTCAAATAAACACAATTAGCAGAAAGAATTAATAACAGTCCATCATCAGAACAGGATGTGTTAACATATTGGCTCAATAATGACATTTATAATTAAACAACAGAATTTAAGAGTTTTGTAAGAAACATACACAAACCTGTGGATTAAAACAAAAACTAGTTGCTAAGAACCTTGTATAAGCAGTAGAAACAATTACCCATTAATCACACGTAGAAGAGAAAGTATTAAACATGTTTAGTAGACTCAAGTGTAAGAAGTCCCACAACCAATGACATATATTCTTCTGCTTATTTAAATCTTGGCAATACCAGAGACAAAAAATGCCTAGTCAAGGCAGCCTCAGCGAACAGTTTTTCCCAGTTTGGGGGGCAGGGTTAAATTTTGTCAGGGCCAAATAAAGGCACTGTCATACCATTATAGGAACAAAAGTGTAGTGCAGAGTTAAAGTGGCACTTGTAGCCAGTGCCTTTCTTATTCCCATCAAATGTTAATATTGGCGGGGGTGGTAGGGGATGGGCAGCCGAAGTCATTAAGTAGATTCGAATTAAGCTGACCGCACTGCCTAGTGTTTCTGAGAATCTTTATGGAAGAAGACAGCCACATTTTCCTCCCATGGTGGGTTCAACTGCCAACACCGTGTTTACCATTCCAGTACCTATCCCAGTGCTACCAGGGCTTCTTAACAACAGGGTAGGACGATGTACTTGTGGACCACTACAGGGGCTGCATAATACAATAATAATGCAAACAAATGATACGGTCCCCTTGTGAAGATGGGATCATCAAAGTAGGGTGTATATACCACCCTAACCTGGTGGATTGGCCTGGATTAGCCATTCACTGTACTTAAAATGAGCCATCCCAGAGGCAGAAAGGGAAATCTAAGATCCCCAAGAAAAATGTTTCAGGTGTGCCGCATGCGTGTCCCCTTGGACCTGAGGTACCTGTGCTGGGAACCTCCACCACACAGAGCACATATTAGAAACAAACTTTCCATATAAAATATGATGCTGTCTATACTAGAACAAAACTTAGAGACCCAAAAGATTAAGTGAACAAGTTTTATACGTAGGCACAAAAAAGCTTTACGTTACACAAGAGGAGATGCGTCTGAAAGGTTGCATGAAAACCAAAGCCTTTGCTCCTGAGGAGACTTACTCAGAGGGACTTCCACATGTCTTAGCTATGTGTGTGTGTGTGTGTGTGTTACATATAAACACACATTCTTTTTGAACTATCTGTATTTTAATGGTGAGTTTTTTGGGAAGTAAATCGCCAGTCCATTCTTCAGAGGCACTATCCAAGGATGTGTATTATCTCAGATGCTTATACCAGAAACAAACCGTAAATTAGTACAGAAGCAGTTTATAAGAAGGGTGAAGGGGGCTGAGCCCCGGTGGCGTAGTGGTTGTGCGCGGGACTGCGGCCCACTGGGATGGAGGTTCAATTCCAGCAGTGGGGCTGGGCCTCCTACTCCCACCCCCGGAGAGCAGTGATGTCCAAAAAAAAAAAACCAAAAAAAACCCAAAAGGGTGAAGGGGCTGAGCCCCGGTGGCATAAGTGGTTGAGTGCAGAACTGCAACCCGCGGGCTTGGCGGATCAAATCCAGCGGTGGCTGGGTAGCGCCCATGACCACCAGAGGCAGTGATGCCCACACACAAAAAAAAAGGTGAGGTGTCTATAAAGGTAATAAATAACTTCTTGGCACTTTTTATGTATATAATAAACAGCAAGACCTTAAGGTCTTCCCACATCCTTTACATGAAAAAGGATTTTGTACACTGTATTTTAGGGTGAAAGAAGGCTTTTCAATATGCCTTGTAGTCAAAAGTTTTTCTGCGTGTTTTGTCCTATGTCCTTTAAGGGATACGAGACACTTGTAGGCTTTGCCGCATTCTTTACCTTCATAGGGTTTCTCATCGCAGTGTGATTTCAGATGTAATCGCAAAGAGGTACATCAACTAAAGTTTTTCCCACATTGTTTACACTCAGGGTCTCCTGCCTGAAACACTGTGTGTTTTCATGTGTTGCTGAAGGCTTGCAGGCATACAGAAGACTTTCCCACATTCCGTACATTTGTAGGATTTCTCTCCGTTGTGCATGTTGACATGTTGCCGGAAGTATTTGGGACATCTGAAACCTTTCCCACAGTGCGTACATTGATAAGGTTTCTGTTCACTGTGGGTTTTCTCGTGCCCATGAAGGGTTGAGTAACAGGTAAAACCTTTTCCACACTGTTTACATGTATAGGTTTCTCTCCCGTGTGTATCCTCTCGTGTTCTTGAAGGGATAAATAAAAGGTGAAGGCTCTCCCACAGTGCTTGCATTCATACGATTTCTCTCCACTGTGCATGTGCGTGTGTTGTCGATAGTATTTGAGACAACTGAAGACTTTCCCACACTCCTTGCATTCATGAGGTTTCTCTCCTCTGTGATGTCTTAAGTGTATTTTTTTTTTTTAGGCATCACTGCCCTGGTGGTGGGAGTAGGAGGTCCAGACTTTGCTCCTGTGAGCGGGAATTGAACCTCCATCCCAGTGGGCCGCAGTCCCGCGCACAACCACTACGCCACCGGGGCTCAGCCCCGTCTTAAGTGTATTTTAAGGGAGGAGAAATGCATAAACATTTTCCCACTCTGGTTACATTCATAGGACTTATCATCAGAGTACGTTTCCATATGTGCTTGTAAAGAGTTTGGCCAATTGAATGTTACCCCACATTGTTTACACGCAAAAGGTTTCTCACCAGTGTGAATTCTTCTATGGCTCTCAAGGTCTGAGGGAACCATAAAGGCCTTGCCACACTGCTCACATTCATTTGGTTTCTCTCCACTGTGAATTTTCACATGTGTTTCAAAGGATTTAGAACAGAGGAACTCTTGGCCACATTGCTTACATTCATAAGTTTTCTGTTCTCCATGTGTTTTCTCGTGTTCTTGAAGGGAGGAGTAACAACTGAAGGATTTCCCACATTCCTTACATTCATAGAGTTTCTCTCCATCATGTTGTCTTATATGTCGTTTTCCCCACATACGTCGCACACAGGGATCCTCTGATTTCTGTGACCACTCTCAAGTTCCCTAAACCTAAGAAGCAAGAGAAGGATTAGTTGACCACAGTTCCCATTGCCAGGGCGTGGGTATGATTTCTGTGCGGTCCCAAAGTGAAATAACAAGAAAACATCACTGAGACCTTGATTAAAGTAGTTAATGGAACACTTGTTTCTTATGGGTTTCCCGACCACTACCTGTAACTGAGATATAGTTCAGGCCCCTCACGTCTATTTCTTTTCTTTTTTTTTTTTTGGGGGGGGGGCATCACTGCTCGCTGGTGGTGGGAGTAGGAGGCCCAGCCCCACTGCTGGAATTGAACCTCTGTCCCAGTGGGCCGCCGTCCCGCGCACAACCACTACGCCACCGGGGCTCAGCCCCCTTCACGTCTATTTCAAATGTATAAAACTAATATCTTGTGAAAATTGTGAGTGTGTCCTGTAGGTAGACTTCCTTTGTCTTCTAGATAGTAATATACCAGGAAAGGAGATGTTACTCACCTTGAATGCTACTTCTGGGTTTCAGGGTGATCTTGAGTGTACTGTAGTTTCCCTTTTCCTTATAAATCAAACAAAGAAGTATAACTTAGAAAACTTTTTATTTTCTCATCAGAGATTTCATTCCCCAAAACTTCCTGTTGGAGATTTTTTCCACTGCTTTTAATCTCAACACAGCTTGCGGTAAAAATGGATATGGATAATACAATATAGTTTGTGGAACAGGGAAGAAAAAAAGGATTCCTTTTTTGTTTGTTTGTTCAGGGCATCACTGCTCTCTGATGGTCGTGGGAGTTACCCAGCCTTGCTGATGCTGGATTTGAACCCCCAAGCCAGTGTGCCGCAGTCCCGCATTCAACCACTACGCCACCGGGGCACAGCCCTGGATTCCTTTTTATACACTAAGGGAGAATGCTAAACAATTTTTTAAAGCAATCAGCAACAGGTAAGCAAAGGAAGACTGGGGGCTTTGCCACAAGTAGGTGTGGGGAAGGACCAAAATGGCGGTCTGTTCACTGAGAAATCACAGCTGTAGAACGGACCCCTTTTTGGTATAGAACTGTGATCCATAGGGTGGCCAAGGGCTGCTTTGTAACATACACTTTTTATTGTGAATTGCACCAAGTTTTATACCAAACAGATGATCAGTTTTATATTTGAAAATTCCAGTATATTTTGTTTCATCTCATCATAATCCCTATAATGAAATTTCACAAGGAATCTTCGAGTCTGTTTTCACTTCTCCCATCCGAACCCTTCTCAACTTTGTCCTGAGGTAAGGCTGTGTTTGATCTTAAGTGGTTGGCTATTCTACGGTGTGTGCACCACACTTGTGTTGTTGGTTTTTTCACAGACCTAGTATTTGGGTAAATAGTGAACCACGGAAGCAAATTCAGTTCCAGGAATGAGGGGTGATAAAGGGTCAGAGATTTTGGGATCCCATCGGCAGTCTCTCACTCACAAGTAAGTCTGGCCTCTTTCTGCTTTTGAGTTTTGTTCCACATTTTTTCATTCTAAACAAGACTTTACCAATAGGTGAGCAATATGTTCAGGCCTCGGGCCTGGGGTCACTGATGCTTGCCTGATCCCTCCACTAATGGTTTCCATGTAACTCTGGATTTTCATCATTCATATGCTTCAAACCGGGAGCGACCAAACATTGCAGCTGAGCTGACTGCTCACCATCTCCTCGTGACCTCTGCTGGGACAGGTGCTGTTGGTGTCCCTGGAGACAGTCACCCTGACACCCCAATGTGCTTGCTGTCTTCAGAATTAGAGCACTGAGATGCTTTTCAAAGGCTCTGTTTCTGGATACATCAATCTTCTAACCTGTCCTTTAGATTCTAAGAACATTAGCAATTCACACCAATCACAGACTCCATGTCCTAAGATAGGCTTCCTAAACCACGGACGCTGTTGTTTACAGAAATAGGATATTAGCTAAAAGCGGTGTGGGGAGAAAAAGAGCAACACACATGCCCAAATGCTATCTTTCTAAAAGGCAAGTCTTCCTGTCACAAAGAAAATACAAGAATAAATGAAAAGTGGGCTGAGCCCCGCTGGCGTAGTGGTTGTGTGCAGGACTGCGGCCCACTGGGATGGAGGTTCAATTCCCGCTCACAGGAGCAAAGGCTGGGCCTCCTACTCCCACCACCAGGGAAGTGATACCTAAAAAAAAGAAAGAAAGAAAATGGTAAAACTGCAAAGTACATTTTCCTAGACATCTTTGAGAAGCCTTACCCCCAAATGAATGTCATCCTTCTCAAAGGCGAGTTGATTATTCTAATTTCTACACCCAAATGGAAGCACAGTACCAAAACCCTCTTTATTCTAACAATTATCGCCTTCCCGGAGTCACACATGACTCTCTCTATTGTCCCCAGCCCCACGGGGAGAAGGCCGAGAACTGCACAGCTGACACTGTGTGAATGTGAGAAAGCTGACATTTGGGGAGGACGAGGAAGGGCAACACAATATTTCCAGGAGAGGAACGAGTACAGCGCAGGCACGTTCCATGTGAACGTGTGGCTTGGAAGGAACAATGAGTCCATCTGAAAGTTACTATTTCAGATTGTGGAGACTTCATTTGTTTGGAAAAACATATTTAAGGCTCTTGAGTGACTTTAAAGTTGTTAGGAGGCACAGGATGGGCTCCCCAACCCCCGAACTAGCACTTTTGATCTCTTGGCAGGTGAAGATGTTTAAGAATAGGTTCAACTGCGACAAAATTAAAAAAAAAAAGAGGTCAGTGTGTTTGACAAGCATGAGCACATCACTCTCACAGAGTTCAAAACCACACAGCTCCTTTGTGCTCCAGAGGCGATGCCTAGCTTTATCATTTTAGAGAGCTTTTATAATCGAGACAACTCAAAAGACAGTTAAATATAAAACTGTTTAATGGGAAATAAAATATGCTAGAGGAAGATCTAAATGCCTATCTCAGCCCAATGCAAAAAAGGACCACATGGAATAAGATCTACTTGTTCCCAAAAGAATTAAGTGAATAAACCGTGCCATCCTCACCGACGGATGCCACGTTGCAGAAGGTTTCCAGCATGACATCTTTGCAGAGGTTCCTCTGAGGAGCACTCTGCAAGGCCCACTCCTCTCCAGTGAAGCTCACCATGACATCCTCAAAGACCACGGCGCCCTACAAGATAAGACACACAGTTTCAGGAAGGATCAGTGTTTGCAGGAGGAAGAGGAAGACGGTGCCAGTGTGAGAGGCTCGCGAGCTCAAGTCAGTTCTGAACCACAGGCATTTAGCACTCTTATGGAAGATAATTATTATTTTAAAAATAATTTTAGGGCTGAGCCCGGTGGCGTAGTGGTTGTGCGCAGGATTGTGGCCCACTGGGATGGAGGTTCAATTCCAGCAATGGGGCTGGGCCTCCTACTCCCACCGCCAGAGAGCAGTGATGCCCCCCAAAAAACAAAAAAATAATTTTATTGGCGGCTCATACAGCTCTTATCACAATCCTTCCATCCACCGTGTCAAGCACATTTGTACATTTGTTGCCAACATCATTTTGAAAACATTTCCTTTGTACTTGAGCCATAGCATTGGTGCCTCATTTTTCCCTTTTCCTCCCTCATGAACCCTTGAAAATTTACTATTACTATTTTTTCATGCCATATACTGACTGATGTCTTCTTTCATCCACTTTTGTCTTCTTCGCCTTCCTGGGAAGGGTATATATGTACATATACATATATATCATTGTGATCAGTTCTCTCTATCTCTTCCTACCTTCCTTCCCCTCCCCCTCCTGGTTTCGATCCTCTTATTGCGGGTCCTGAGGGTTTTATCTAGCCTGGATTTCCTGTGTCTCCAGCTCTGAGCTATCCTTGTGCACATGCTCTGGTCTAGATCGATTTGTAAAGTAGAGTTGGAGTCCATGATAGTGGGGGGAGGAAGCATTAAAGGACGAGAGGAAGGTCATGTGTTTCATTGGTTCTGTCCTCATCCTGATTAGTTTCTCTGTTCCTTGTGACCTTTCTCTAAGGGGATGCCCAACTGTCTATGGATGGACTTCGGGGTCTCCCTCCACATGCCCCCTCATTCACACTGACAGAAATTTTTGTTCTGGGTCTTTCCTGATACCTGATCCCATGGACACCTCACGAGTATGACGTGCTTCTTCCATTTGACTTTGTGCCTTCTAGGCTAGATGACCGCTTGTTTATCTTCAAGCTTTTAAGACCCCAGATGGTCCATCTTCACCACATTTGCTTATGCACCCATTTTGTCTTCCGTGATCGAGTCGGGAAGGTGAGCATCACGGCATGCCAGGTTATTAGAACAAAGTGTTCTTGCATAGAGGGATTGCTTGAGTAGAGGCCCAACGCCCATCCGCTACTTTAATACTTAACATAAATGTATGTATGTAGATCTATTTCTCTGGTTATATATATTTACATACATACATACCTGTATTTAGACCCCTACACATGCCCTCTGCCTCCTAGTGTTCCTCAATTTCCTTCCAGTTTCCTCTTGTCCAGCCTTCATTCAGGCTTCAGTAATTCCTCTCAAGTTACATTACCCATGATCAAGCCCTTCCAGGACTCCTACACCCTCCTCGCCACTCATTTTCGATCACTTGTTGTTCCCTTGTTCCTGGGTTTATCAACACCCCCTTCCTCCCCCTCTGCCCCCACCTCCCACCATGTCCCCCTGGAACTGTCGGTCCTGTTGTTTTCTCCTTCAGATTTGTTTCCCCATCTCTTATCTAGACAGACATACAGAGACAATAATATGCACAAAACTAAACAACAAAAGAAAAAACAACAACAAAAACACCCTAATGACAACAAAAATTGAAAAGCCTCTAAATCATTTCAGGTCTGAATGTTGATCTTCAGGTGTGTGTGCTAGCCCAGTCTGATGGGATGCCACGCCCTGGTCCCACAGTCTCTCTGGCATTCTCCAGGAGCTTCATTGCTTTGCTTCCCTTGCTGCTCTGTTGCAAACCCTCAGCATTTAGCCCCTTGGGAGATAATTATTAAGGCAGTGAAACCAGTGACTTAGGGGTGGGAAAGGCTTTGAACACATGAAGTTCCAAAACAGAAACTGGATCCGTCCTGAGTACTCACCTCATTAAAGGTCACGGCATTTACACATTTGGGCAGATCCCTGGGCAGGATAAAGTTGGGCAAAATAACCTTTTAGAAAACATTGGAAAGAAAAATTTGTTCTAGAAACCTTCGTCCAAATAGAAAAAAAAAAATCTGGCAAGAGATACTCAGTTTGCAGAGATACTGTTTTTCACCACAATGTCCAGAGTTGCAAACACAAGGTACATTTTTGGTGGGACTCTTACTTCAGTCGGTCTCTGAATGCAGCAGAATCACTCAGCCTCGCCTGATCGCTGAGACTCAGCTGCAGAGTCAAAGACCCAGTCCTCCTGGACCGTGGCGATGCTAACGGAAGAACAGACCAGGGTCCTGATGCTGGCACCAGGCGGCAGGTAGGAAGGACAGGGAGCTCTTCTCCAAGGGACCCAAGCCCCCTGCCACCCAGTGGATTGTCATTTACACAGAGCCTCGAGCAGTTGTTCGAAACCTTCCTAATACCATGACCCTTTAAAAGTTCCACATGTTGTGGCAAACCCCCCACCACCACCATGACATTACTTTCATTGCTACTTCATAACTGTCATTTTGCTACTGTTACCAATCGAGTGACCCCTGTGAAACTGCTGCCCTAGAGGGAAGAGTAGAACTCCGTCACGCGATTTCTGCAGCTGGGTTATTACAGAAGCAACTGCCTCAGACTGAGGTTCTTGAACCAAGGCCTTCCTGGCTAGCCGGCCAATGTTTAACCCACTGGGCTACTAGGGCCCCTCCCCCAGGCCAAGAGAGCCCAGGACATCTGTAACTAAAAGTCAAAATCAAAGAAGAGTGAAGGATTGGATCCTGGTGGGAGTGGAGTACCCTGGTGTCTTAGGTTATAAATTGAGCTAACTATACCCACCTGTAGCTCCTTATGAGTAAAATGGGACTGTCTGGTTTTGAAAAGATTTAAAGTCATAGAAAACTAAAGGGGCAATTCTACTCTGTTTTATATAGTACACGTTAAATCGGAATTGATTTGACGAGTGTTAAGAGTTTTAACGGTAATGTAATCAAAGGGTATTTCAATAGAAAAGAAAAAACCCTACCCAGTCAATCCCTTTAGAAGAATAGTGGTGGTTGCCACATCCGAAAATGAAGGTCAACAATTATGAAAAGGCATTAGGAATAGTACAAATTAAATAAATAAATCTGGAAATTCGAAGGAAAAAAGATACCAAAGAGGGACTGCTGCTTCCACCCTCCCGGCATGTTTACAAGCGCACTGAGTCTAGGAAATCTGTGTCATGCCCTCAGGGGACATCAAGGTCAACGAAGTTCACAAAGACCATGTTGTACGTGCACATTTGGTGAGTAGGGACTGACCTCCGTGACCAGGGGGTGCAGGTGTTAGCTACTGTTGGCTCTCCCCGTGCAGAACAAAGAGGAGCGAGGAAAAGTCAAAGACACATGGAAATCGTGAGTCTCGAGGTCTGTGGGACCTCGACCAGAAGCAGACGGTGCTGCCTGTCTGAGAAGGATCACAGTAGAAGATCCTGTGTGGGCTGGGAGGAAACGATCCCAGACTACTTGACATCACTGGAGACCAGGCTGACTGTCTGCGGAGAGACGGGTGGGAACCCCTTGCCTGTGGCCCTTGCCCTAAGGATCTGGAATGGAACTCACCATGCTTGAGTAATCAACCCGTTAAGGCCAAAAGGGTAGCCGTTCCCCCAAGCACAACGTTGAGAACATTAGGCAAGAGGAGGAACGGGAACAGGAACAGGACGGCACACGGGCAGGACTGTAAAGGGTGAGCTGGATGAGAATGTCACTGTGATCAGGGTGATGGCTCAAGCACAGGGAAGCCTTGTTCCCTTCCGTGCTGCCTGGGATCCCGCTCTGAGTGAGAAGGCCTTGGCCTCCACAGCAGCTCGCAGGAACAACAAGGGACTGAAATGTATCTGTGAATTTCTCTGTGCTGTCTCCACCCCTGGAGAAAGATAGCCTCTATGAAGGTGCAGGTAATAAAAGGCAGCAGTAATGGGGGAAGGGAGGTGGTGATGGAGGTGGGCAGATGTGAGGTGCTCTGCTCAGGAAGAGGAAGAAGACGAAGCACTGGCCTGAGCAAAGTGGCCACGGGAGGGTCTGAGGTTGAACTCCGTCCTTGCTTGTGCCGATGACGGAAATCCACCCTCTGCTCCCACAGATGCCGTGTGCCACCTGAAAGGCCCTTCTACAGGGTGGTCTCAAAATATGCTGGGCAGAGCCAGTGCAGCGTAAGGCACAGGCTAAACGACCAACAAACCTGGCACAGGGGAAGCAGGGCCAACGTGCTACTTCGAGCACTTTGATGACAAGACTTCATCTGACATACTTTTGAGGTGATGTCAGGAGACCAGTCCCCCGAGATGATCACGCTTGGTAAAGTGGAAGGTGCGCGAAAAAGAGGAAGACCTTGGACAGGACAGACGGACACAATGACTGCATCAGTAGCGCAGGCACAGGACCAGACTGTGTTTCATTCTGTTGAGCCCAAGGTCGCTCTGGGTCAGAACCAGCTCCAGGCACAGAACAACAACACAAACCAGTTAGTCTCAACTTGTCTTGTGACATATTAAAATAATGCACTCAAAAATACCTCCTGAAGAAACACCTGCACCATCCACTCTCCACGAGGTTCGTTATCTAGCAGTGGTGCTGGCTGGCTGGTCTCAGAACAAGCTCTCCGTGGACACTGTCCCGTAACCGACTACAGGTCCAGCTGTCCGCATCTTTACTCCCATCCCTGACTCGGGGAGACCGCCTCGCCTCCGCCTTCTAAGCATGGTATGCCCTGCTCCTTGTCTACACCTGGATGGCTCTTTTCCCTTAGACTCTGGCTTCATTTCTTTTCCATGTGCCGTGAAGTTCCAGATTCAAGTGGAAACCCTTACTAAGGCTTTGTTTGACCTGGAAATCACATCCACAGGTCTGTTTTTCCCTTCCCTTTGCCGTAACACGACTTTCACGAGGACAGACTTACGGTGTGGTCGTCTGAACAGAACCCCGACCCAGCATAGGAACTCGTGCACATAAACGTCGGGGACAGGTCCCCGAGAGTCAGACGCAGAGCAATCTCCCTCCAAGCCTCCTCTCTGCAGACTGCCTCCACCACAGAGGACTCTGGGAATCGCCCTCAACTCCCTGCCTCTCAGAAACGCAGGCACAGGGAGTGCCATGCAGTCAGTGCTGGCCAGCCCGTGGGACGGGGGTGCTGGTCAGTACATGGAGCCCGGCACAGCACAAGGACACTCTGCCGCGTCCTGCTCCCGCCTCACCAGGTGCCCGTGCAGAGCCTTGTGGCAGCCGCGGGCAGTCCGTCTAGGGGAGAGCTTCCCGTGCTGGGCAGCGCCTCTCCTTTACTGAGACCATGTCCTTCTCCGGGGGCTGGTCTCTCCTCCCCCAATAACTCCACATCAGTGTCAGAGGCTGCACGTCTTGACGGGAGCAGACGCCCTCGCCTGCTTCCCATGGACGGGCTGGGGGGGGAGGGGGCGTGGAATGTCCACTTTCCCAGATCATTGCCCACAGCGCCACCAGAGCCCCTTACTCACAGTGGCTTCACACAGTAAGAACTCACAGCTCAGAGGGGGCCGCGCCAAGCACACCCACGCGGGGCTCTCCCCATCATCACCGTTCCTCCCACATGGACAGCTCCCTGGGGCTTGTTCCTGCAGCGGGGGCCACTGCAGAGGGAAGCTCCCAGAAGACCCGACTGGTCACTCAGGTACCTCCTTTGCAGGCTCACGGTCAGACTCCGCTTGG
>PVJH01031488.1:0-23692 GCA_004026705.1 Nesogale talazaci
ACTGGCAAGGGTCTCTCCGTGACTTCTCCAGTTTCCAGGGCTCAACATGCTGATATGTGTCTTGTCAGCTGCAATGCCTACCAGGGAGTGAGCCGAGAGATAGTGTGTCCTGCTTCCAAAAAGGATGTATAAGATTTCTAAGAATTCTTGGAGCAAAAAACCATGCCCACACAGAGGTCTCATTGGTTGTCTGCAAATTGACAGGATAGACTCTACCCCTACATTTTTGATCCTCAACTTGACACCAGATTAAGGGACTGCCACAATTCTCTCGCTATTTCCACTGTTGACTTCTCTGTTGTGTCTTGTTCCAGTAATCCTATTATTCTAATATTGTACCTCTTCATAACATCCGACATCTGGCTCTCAGATTTTCTTCAGCTTTTCTGATTGTCTTGTTTGACTGATTTTCCAGTTTGTTGTCTGCTTTGTTATCCTCTAGGTCACTGTTGTGATTCTCTGCCTCCTCAAGTCTGTTGGCAAAGGCTATCAATTTTCCACTGGATTTTGTTATTTCATCCCTTAAGTTTTGTATTTCCCTTTGGTGTGTTGTCTTTATCTCCTCTACCATTTCATCCTTTTCCTGTATTGATTCCCTCATCTCCTGTATGACTCCAAGGAGCATTCTGGAAATTTCCTTCTGTAGCAGGTCATTATCTCCTTCTTCTATGTACATTATTAGGTTAATGACTTATTCTGGCATTGTCTTCTGTTTCTCCTGGTTTGTGTGTGTGTGTGTGTGTGTGTGTGTGTGTGTGTTGAGACTGTTGGGGCTGGTTGCTGTTTACATGTTGTTTTAGAGGAGCCTGGGCCCATCTTCCAGAGTCAAAGAGCACTGAGCTCTCTCTTGGGGGACTCAGATGAGTGCTCTATGAACTACCTACAGATAGGTGCACTGGGGGTTCGGACTACTGCTGTATCTGCCTATGGTTTCACTCTTACTTGGTTGACCAGTATTCCATTATTTGGAATGTGAGTTGGATAATCCTTTCATGGGACGCTGGTTGGGTGGTTGTGTGCCCATAAGGGTGACATTTCACTGGTTGATCTCTAAGTAAGCCGTAGTGGTTTGTCTCATGGTGCTTGGAGCATCTCAGTCGACGTTTGTTGTTTCCCTTTGCAACTGAAGTGCCACAGAGGGTGTTTGGGTGTACTCTCCTTGGTATAGAACATGGTAGATGGCAGGAGGACTTACCCTAGTCAGGGAGATCACCGTCGAGGTTGAACAGATATTCCCTTGGCAGCATGAAACACCACCACTGGTGGGTGGGAGTGTCCCCAGTCACTTGTAGACCTTCAGACTTACACTGGATTTTCCCCAGGCATTTGAAGGAGGAGGGGGCAAGATGGAGCCAAGATAAGCAGCCCATGCAAGGAGCTCCGCTGAGTCTGGTGTCCAGGAGGTCAAGAGGAAGGGTTCTGGTGAGTAGAAAGGTCCTTATAAGCGGGCCTCCCTGTCCAGGAAGGGATTCTGCCCCACAACTGGTTTGTTTCAAGCTCCAGAGATGCGTGTCCATATATCGGAGATTTCCCGCCAGCAGCGCAGAGACCTGAGCATCTCTCGCCACCAGACCGTGGATCCTCCCATCCGCCGCCCCAGAAACAGGACAGCCAGAGTGGAGAGCACCCCAAAACTGTGTCCAGCCTCTGCATACGAGTGGCCCACTCGCGACTCCCACGTAGGGAATCAGATTCCCGCCCTACACGGGGCTCACGGCTACTCCGCTCAACTCCCTCCCTGTGGCCACCCAGGGTCTCAGGACCCAAACCCGCAATAGCTTTTACTCCCCTTGCTGGTGCACCCAGCATCGGTGCCAGGGTCGCCTCCGGCACCCAAAGGGCCACGCATGCCTGGCTGGCAGGGCCCAGCTCCCGCCATTGCTGAGGCCCCATTCAGAGGGAGCGACTCGGCATTCCCCATCCCCGGTCTCTACCCCTCCGCCCCTCCCCCAACCAGCGTGATACCTGCGCCTGGGGGAAACCCACGACCTCGCCCGGAGCTGCCGCACTGCCCTGTCAGAACTGCGGGAATGTGGGATGAGATTGGGACCTGCACGTGATCGATGGCTCGATCGCCGCAGCCTCCCTGCGTGGGAGAAGGGACTGAGCCCTGTGCAGAACCCACCGCGCGCCGTTGGGGGAGCGGCCATTGTCTAGGCGAACCTAGCCGCAGCGGTGGGCGGCGGCAGCGGCAGCAGCGGCGACGGGAAAGGACACCTAGACACCCGCTCTCTGAGAGGCAGTAGGACCAGCACTAGCGACTGTGCGAGCCAGCCCCCCAGCACAGAAGAGAAGAGGCTAGAAATAGCTGGATACGCGCACTGTATGTGGTGGCCAGGGGCAGTGCTGACTAGCGAGCTGGGGCGGAGAGACCTGGTCGCCTCAGGGTCGCCTGCCGCTTCTCTAGGATCGACGGGAGTCTGCACACAACCTAGCCTGTCTCTCCACCAGAGAAGGGGCTATGTGACTCCCGTGTGGCAGTGATAAGCTTTGCGGCACAGACTAGCGTGGATTAGACGGTCTTTCACAGGCGGGAAGACTTGGTCAGAACGCTGCGTGCTGCTCTGCCTGGCAGTGATCAGTGCCTATCTCAAACTAGCCGGGTTCCCACCAAAGAGGGGACGTGGGGAGGTCAGGCAAGACGCACCGCTTTGTCTGGTAGCAAGTACAGTCACACAGAGAGTTGTCCTGATCCCCGAAGAAAAGAGGCCCTCGCCTGGACTCAAGAAAGCTGGGATCAGTTTTTCTAGCTGGACAGGCAAGTCACACAACCCTTCCACAGCAGGGGGAGACTGAGAGGCTAGAGGCCCTGTGGCACGATCTTACCCCTAGTTGGCACAAGCCGATATAGGGAGCTGGTCCTTTCAAGAACGTCTCTTACAACAAATACAACTGGCCCTTGCAGGCACACCACAGCCCAGTCCCGCCTTCATATCAGGACTCTGAGGCACAGATCAGGGCTTTCAGACCTGGAAGTGCTAGCTCATCTAGAGACAGGGGAAAGCAGCTACTGCGAACAGGGTTCTTAAAACTTGTCGTCTGCAGTCACTGCATCCACATGCTGGTGCCTTACCTGCCCAGTGGGAGGAACCTGAGTGACAGTTGGGGACTAACTAGCCCTGCAAGGTGAATCTGCTCGGAGCTGTGGGAAAGCAGAGACACTTTCCCAAAAGTGCAAACCCGCAACTCATCGAGTGAGATAGGGTCTTAGAAGCCAGCCTCAGGGTACTGACCCCAGAGTTGTGGTCTGGGTCTTAGCAGCAGACTAGTGGAGAGTGCATACCAGGCCCAACCTAGAACTAGAAGCACAGGGGACCAAAAACCCAGTTCCGGGGGCTCTCCCCCACCCAGGGCAGGTCACACCACCCTAACTCCAATCAACACAAGACACCTGCCCAGGGACCTCATATAGCCCTACCACTCTACTGGAATCATCCTTCTGTTAATTTGAGTCCCCCATAGCTGTCGCCAGCATTGCCCACCACCTCTTACTACTGCTCATTTTTGAGTCACCACAGCACCTACCTCCACAGAAATCGTACCTACCTCCATAGCAGGCCAAGGTAGCCATTGCAAACACCTGTGCCAATCACACTGGGAGAGGAGGTAAGGCCCCTTGGTCTCCTAGGAATATGGCACCCACCTCTTCAAAATCTCACGTAAACAACACCATACCACATCACTCCCATTAAATAAACAAGAAAGACAAGTGTCATCAACAGAATTGACGACACTCCTAGAAGAATCTGATATGGATCTGCCACAAGAAGAAATTTTTTGAAGGCTGTATGGGGTAGTACAGGAGATAAAGGGAGTTATACAGAGGAAAGATGCAGAGATAGATCGGATGAAGGCCTCAATAGAGGGTATGAAATTCCCCCATCGTTTGAAGGGAAGAATCCCCAGCTGCTTAGGGTATGCGAGAGGACTAGTGTGATGTCCCCAGCCAACAAATACTGGTGGGGGGGCTCTACCAAGTGGGCTTTCAGAGCTGTCTTAATCAGAGGAGAATGGCCTAGAGGTTGATAATGGCATGTGAAAGGAAAGAGAGGGAGAAGAGAAAAAAGAATGGAGGCTACAAAGACAGGAACAAATATACCAAACAAACTAACACCCACCTACAAAAAAGGAAAAGACAAAAGTAAAAACAGTCAAAAAAAAAAAAAAAAGAAAGAAAAGAAAAAGAAAGAGGAAAACGGAATCTGCCGAGACTGTGGCAGGAAAGAGAGAAGAGATAAAGAAGAGGAGAAAAGGAGAAACCGTGAAAAGTAGGACAAAAGGAAGGATAGAAATCAAAGAAGAGGAAAAAATAGATAGATAGCTGAGCCCTATCCTGTGCAGCACTGTCACACAGTTCTCCCTATTATATGGGCAGAGTTGCCCTAGGCACGGGGTAGGTGACTGGAAATCAGGATTGGCATGTGGAAGGAAAGACAGGGAAAGACAGAAAAAAGAGAAGAAGTAGAAAGAGAGGAGAAGAAAAGAGAGAGAGAAAAAAATAGAAAACGAAAATAAAGCAGAAGAAAGGAAAATCATAACTGTGTTCACTAAGATTTACTGTGATGGTAGAGAGAGAGAAGGGAAAAATAAAGAATAAAGAGATAGCTGATACTTGATTGCCTGAATGTAGAGTCAAAGGGATTTAAACCCTGCCCCCAAATGGCAAGTTGGTGTACCCTTTCATGCAAGGTCCCAATGGTGCTGTGCAGAATTGGTAAAGTCACTTTAGAGGCCCCACCAAGTGATCCTCAGCTGCACGACACGCTGTCGAGGACTGTCACAGTGCCTTGTGTGGTGTGTACAACTCCCCCAGAGGGCAGGCTGGACATCCCCCTGCTGTTTGACTGGAGTTGCCCTGGGTGTAGGGTAGTGGCCTCTTAGCCATCAGTGGTTATGATACAAAGAGAGGGAGGGAAGAGAAAAAAGAGAGACAAAGAAAAGAACATGAAAGAAAAACTAAACTAAACTGGTCCTGTTGCCTAATAAAATAAAATAAAATAAAATAAATTAAAAGGGCTGAGCCCCGGTGGCGTAGTGGTTGCATGCGGGACTGTGGCCAACTGGCTTGGCAGTTCAAATCCAGCAGCAGCAAGGCGGGGCCTCCCACTTCTACCAGAGGGCAGGGATGCCTAAAAAAAAAAAAAAAATTGTCCTGTTAGGACTGACGGCAATGAGAAAGAGAAGGGCAAGAGAATAGAGAGAAGAAAAAAAGTGGTAAGGAAGGATATACCTGAGGCATGATTGTCTGACCACAGGGCTAGAGGAGTAGTACCAACTTTGCCTTAAAGTAGTGGGGTGGTGTGCCCGCTTGGTGTAGGGTCCAAAAAGTGCTGTGCTCAGTAAGAAACTAAAACTTGCTTCAGAGGGTCTTTGTTATGTTGAAAGCCTCCAGGCACTGGAGCTAACTTCTGGCATTCCTTAGCATGGGCTTCCTTACTATTCCAATGTATGTTAAGGGAGTCCCTCTACCTGTCACCTTGGAGTTGAACAATGAGCCCGAGATTTGCACTTTATACCAAGAAAATACTCTTTCTCTCTCTTTTATATTGGGTTTATGAGGTGCTCTGATTTGGGGGCTGTCATGCCGAGCTCCAGATGGGGAGATACAGCTTATCAGGGAGGCTGTTTTCTTCTCAGTCAACTGGAACTGAATTCACTCCCTGGAATATGACTACCTGGCTCTTTTCTGTCACACTGAGACCTGACTCAGGTCAATCCCTGCTTTTTCTTCTACTCCAAATCAATGGCTACCCGCCACCACTGTTCCCCAGGCTCTGAGTTGAAGGCAGCTATCAGTATGGGAAGCTCTGCTGTTGGTTCTGTGACTAGGTCTCAGAGGTTCTCCTTGTGTCTGGGATTATGTCCTCTCAAGGCATCAGCCTGGGGAAATCGCTGCTCCTTCAAAACTAGGGCATAGGTTGCTTTTCAGCTGGAGCCCAGGAGCTCAGCACACTGAAACTAGAGTGATTTAGTCACTCTTTGTTTGCTTTGTGAGTTCAAATGATAAAAGAGTATGGTTCAGGACAGACCCTAGTACCCTATTTCTAATTTCAGGACTCCATCTCCCAGTCTCCTTCCAATTTTACCTCCCAATTTTCTGCACTGGCAGCAGGAGTTCCTAATAGGTGAATCTTAAGTAGATGCTATCTTCTTCCTTCCTCATCGAGTTAATTTCTTTTGAGAGATAAAAGCTAAGAAGAAAGATAAGGGAAGATTGAAGATTTCCAAGACCCACAGAAACTGAGGAGACATAGACTCGGCAGAGAGAAAGCTTTCTCTAGAGCAGTGGTTCTCAACCTTCTTAATATCTTTAATACAGTTCCTCATGTTGTTGTGATTCCCTCAAGCCTAAAATTATTTTTTTATTTTTTTTTGGGTGGGGGCATCACTGCCCTCTGGTGGGAGTAGGAGGCCCAGCCTTGCTCCTGGATTTGAACCGCCAACCCAGTGGGCTGCAGTCCCGCAAACAACCACTATGCCACCAGGGCTCAGTCCTAAAATTATTTTCATTGTTACTTCATAACTGCAACTTTGCCATTTCTATGAATCCTAATGTAAATATCTGCTATGCAGGATGTATTTTCATTGTTGGAAATTGAACATAATTAAATATAGTGATTAATCACAAAAAGAATATATAATTATAATTTATGAAGTGTCGTTCTACCTCCAATACTGTTGCTTTCAACACAGTAGCTGCTTTTAAAGAGTAGCTGCCTTCAACATAGCACCTGCTTTCTACATAGTGGCAGCTCTCTACACACGTGTGACTGATCCGCCTAAGTGCCTTACAGCACCAATCCTGTAACATACACCTGAATTTGTATGGGGTGTATGTGATGGGGCTGGTATAATGATGTCTTCCCACTGGGTACTTTTATGTGAGTGTGTCTGTATATGGGTGGACCTGCCTAGAGATGGACAGAGGAGCGGTGTCTCAATTTTTAAGATCATCAGAAATATAATCCAATGGTCTATTGGTCTTAGGCAACCCCTGTGAAAGGGTCATTTGACCCCTAGAGGTTTAGAACCACTGTCCTAGAGCCTGCGCCTTGAATTCTGACTTTTAGCTTTCTAAAATGTTTATTTGTTATGCTGTCTCTGTTTATAGCAGCACTAGGTAATTAAGACAGGTAAGGGACTAGAAATGGTAAGTTTTGGAAAATGCTCAATGACGATAGGGTTGCAAATAGTAGATTGTTGAAGTACACCATCCTGAAGGTATTGACACAATCAGTACTATTAACAGGGATATTAAAATGGCTAATTTTGGCTTTGTTTGAATGCTGGGAAATGTTCTTCATCCTGGAGAGTAAACATCCCAGTATATTCTTGCCTGATATAAGCATACCAACTCAAAGTGGTCCCATATAAGATTTTCATATATGTGATACTGAAGTAAGCACCCCATATAGGATTTTCAGAGCTATGAATCTTAATGTGAACACACAGCCTCATCTGTCCCCCAAGGAGCTGCTGGTGAGTTTGAAGTTATGAAGCAATCCATTACTTACCAGTCAGAGCCAATTTCCAGACCATTTCTCAGGGATGTATTTGAGAAATCCGGAGGGATCATTTGAATGCATAATCATGTGAAATGGAGGCCTCCATCTGATAAAATCACAGGTTTGCTTACCACTTACTATGAAAGTGGAGGATCTAGTAAGTTCAACATTCTCAAACATAGTCACAAATCTGCACACGCAGGATCAACTTGTGCCTGTCTGTGTTGCCTCAATGCGACTTAGAAGGCAAAGGGAACTTTCTTAAGCATGAGACTCCTGGTGCCTGCTGATAATGAGAAATAAGGTTTTTTTACATGTTGACTATGACTCTCACACCTTCTACCAACTTTTATAAAGCAATCATAGTCTAATTTATTAGCTGGTAACTAGGTTGAAATAGATAAGTTCCTGACCCAGCCATGGAGAAGTACATTAGTTAATGGGTTCCCTACCTAGCAGGGTTCTAGAATGAATGGAATAACCTCTCACAACGATGCTATATAAATTAGCTGTTGTTGAGATGATTCCAACTCACAGAGACCCTGTGTGTCTGGTTAGAGCTGTGCACCATTGTTTTCAATGGCTGCCATTTTTAAAATATAGATTGCCAGACTTTTCTCCCAAAATGCCTTGGGTGGACTATAAGGTCCATCTTTTCCGTTAGTAGCGGAGAGTGTTACTCATCACTAGGGACTTCTGAATACTGTATAAACACAACAAATAACGAATCCTCAGACGTGCAGTTTTCCTTGGTCTTTCAAAGCCATTCCAAACCCATATAGCCTCTTGTTCTTTCTAGGAAATACAGTAAGTGGGTTTGGACTTTTCTATAAAACATCAGAAGACTATTATGAGTTACCTTAAAAGGGAAGAATATTGTTGTGTCCCTTCAAATTGGACTGCTAGGTAACTCCTAGATAAACATGCCCTTAATACCTTATTTCTATGACCCAGCTTTCACCCAATGTCTTTATATATCCCTACTGTTCTAAATAATTGATTTCAGGTTAAGGGAAATGAGCAACTTGTATATCAGAGACGTTATTCCCCCTGAGCTTCATGCCTAGCTCTGAGCACTGCTGTTGTTAGGTGATGTCAATTCTGTTCCGACTCACAGTGACCCGATGTACATTGGAAAGAAACACCGATGGATCCTTTGCTCACAGTGGAGCTTATGCTGACTGAGCCTGTTGAAGGTCCCTTAGAAGCTCAAATGTGAATCTTTAATGGCTGTTTGACAGCGTACTTTCTGTCTTGTTCTAATGTGTTAAGCGTTTCTGAAGCATTTTATTAGCAATCCATAGACATCAGTTTCATTAGCAGTAAGAAGACTTTCGCATTTAAAGCAAACAGATAAGAGGACTTCAGAAAGTCCATGCAAAATTTCCATGATCTTTTCATTTCCTCTTCCTGGGAATTTTAATTTAATTTTTTTTTGCAAGATCACTTTAATTTGTCCATGTTGAAAGCCTCTGGCAGTGCTTATCAAAATACTTTGAGGAGATGTGCTAAAATTTTGTCTGATATTCTGGAGAAGAGGTGGGATTCAGTTTGGGATCAATGTCTGGCCTTCATGCAACATAAAGCTTTAATGTTGTCCTTTTCTTTTGTCTTGTCCTTTGCAAATATCCTGTGTGTTATGCAGAGCTATCCACTCGGTGGCAGCATATCCTCAAGAATGTTTGCTGCTTCTAGCAAACATGTCTGCTCCATTGGCATATGGAACACAATGGCATATTTGTTGGTAGGAAAAGAAGGGGACTGATTTCTAGGTCTAGGGAAGAAGGACTGAAAATGGTTTTGGGGGACCCTAGGGAAGGCCTTTCAGGGGCATTCACTGGTTGGGCCACATTGATCAGGGCTTCTGACTGCCTGCTGTGGGACCAGGCCCAGTGTCCTGGTGCATTGGGACATGAAACCTGGATCTTCAAGGCACTCATCATGCTCCAGAGGCTGCACCAATGAGATCCCACATGGGGATTCTGCTGGATGAATGGGACTGTGCTTTAGATGCACCTAGAACTTGAGAACTTAAGTCAGAAAATTCAAAGTCCCCGAGGAAGCAGGAAACAGCTATACCAATTTTGGTGAGCTGTTGGTAGGCGGACAAATAACTCTTATTACATCAATGCCCTAGATGTTGTTTTAAGATAAGTATTATTCTGGTAAACCTGTGATGATCATCCTACTGTATTTGGTTTTTATTTGCTCATATCAGGGTATATGTCTCAGAGGTGCTATGGAGTGAGGGATTATCCTCTTGAAGTTGTAAAATTAGTTTTTCTGTTTTTGGTACATGAAACCCAGGATTGATGAACCTATAGTGATAGCAAGGGGAGGGGATGCAGGGGAGGAGGGTGATAAAAGGGAGACGATGTCAAGGAACCCAAGATGAAATAGGATATTTGGGAACTGATTATAGAAGCAATGGTACAAATCTGCTTGACAAGGTTAAATGATTGACGGCCTCGCATTTGGGTCAATTCCCAAGAAAGAATAAATTGAAAGGCCAAAGAACAAACATAAACCCAGGAATGATTTTGGGACTCATGCTTAATTCCAGCTTCAACTTAAATTAGTTAGTTCTTACATCAAGGCCCTGCTCAATACTCCCCTCTGGGAAGGGTCCACGGAGGAGGTGGGTGTTATAGCAAAATGTGATGAAGAAAGTAGATTGTGCCCAGCTCTTGGATAAAATAGCATCTAGGTCTCAGATAAAATAGATGTCTTAAAGACTTGTCTCCAAAAAAGTAACCATCTAAATGAGGTGTCAATTAAGTCCACAGGGAAGAAGCTCACCATCATCAGTCCCGAAGGATTGTGAAGCTGACAATCTGAAGTTGAAGGGAGGGGTGAGTAGTACACGAGTCTCAAGTCTGAGAATCTGGTTTGCCAGGCTATAGATCACAGTGTAACTGCACAGGAAATGAACCTCCAGTGAACTTCTATCCACAATTGAGATTTGGGAGGAAAATGGTTACTCAATGGAGTGTATTGGTGGGTAGAGTTCAGAAGGTCAAAGGGAGGAGCCTGACTCAAACAGTTAAAGCTTGTCATTGGATTTACCTTAACATGCATACTGGGCCTGATAAGGTTTCCAAAAATCTTACATTTTGGGGGGCTGTATTGTTGGGTTTGGTTTTTGGTTGTACACAATAGGGGGTTATCTCAGGAGTGTTATGCCATTGGGAGTCATCCTCTTAAAGTTACAGTACATATATTTTTTCATTTGGGTGATGTATGAAAGCCAGGACTGATTAGCCTATAGAGTCAGCCAATGGGGGGGAGAAGGACATGGAGGTGATGGCAGGATGAAAGGGTGATGCCATCAGGGAGTCCATAGAGAAAAAGAATGTTGGGAAACTAGGGTAGCAAATCTTTAATTTTGTGGGACATGATTGAATTATGCAGCTTTTTGATATATGTATTAGTCCCAATTAATAATAATTTTTTTAAAGCATCACAGTTCTCGGGATGAACCTTTCTACCTGGAGATGGCTGCAGAAATTTTGATGATGCTCTTAAGCAGTGCATGTATATCAAGCATGATGACCTTGTGTAGCAAAAGCAAATTCATGAAAACATAGACATCTTAAACCGAAGGGGAAGTCATCAGTTCTTCATAGTGATAGCTGTATTAGATGGTAGAACTATGAAAGCCTTTTTTACTCCTTTTTAATTCAATTTAATTTTTTGGGGTAGTTTTTCTTCAATGAATTAAACTTTTCCCCTTCCTAGATAAGAAAGAATCCTGTCTCTTCCCTATATCCCTCTAGTACTAAGTCCCTTGCATTATTGTTAGCTGCTGTAGAGTTGAAAAAGTTGTGTCTGGTCCTGCACCATCTTCATAAGCATGGCTACGTTTGTGACCATTGTGTGGCTATTGTGTCAGTTCGTCTCACTGATGGTGATCCTGTTTGCTGGGACTCCCTGCTTTCCCAAGCATGTTGTATTTCCCTAGCAATTGCTATTTTCTGTTAATGAATCCAAAGGAAGCAAGCCAAAGTCTGGCCATTCTTGCTTCTATGATGCATTCTGATTATATTTTAGTAAAATTAATTTGTTCATCCTCTGACAGTCCATATTCTTTGTCAACACCATGATGTGAATGGTACTTAACAGTATTTTGATGTTTCCTGGAATCCCCATTTGGCTCTGGTTATTGCAGAGAATGATGGGAGGCTTGGTACATGGTTTAAACAACTTTTAAAAATAAGTTCTTAATTTGGGAATATTTTTTAGATTTACAGACAATTGCCAATATAGTACGAAAATTTCCCTTATACCCCATACTCAGCTTTTCCTATTATTTCCATCTTAAAATTAGTTTGGTATATTTGTTGTAATTAGATTTTGTTTGTTTTCATCTAACAAACAGTACAATTGCAGGCCAATTGGATTTCAACTCACGGTGACTCTGAGGGACAGAATAAAACTGTCCATAGGGCTGACAAGGTTGGACGTCTTCATCAGAGTGGGCTGCCACATCATCCCCTATGTAGTAGCCAATGGATTTGAACAGCACCTGCGCACTTAGCCACCGTGCCGCCAGGATCCTGGAACACAAACATGACCTTCGGTCAAAGGCAGTGTTTCAGGACTTCATCCACAATACCACATCACATTCAATCATCAGGTCTCCTCACGCTCCTCTTGGACGTGACTTTTTCTTAGGTTTCCCTGGGTTCTTATGACCTGAGCAGGTCTGAGAAATACTGGGGAAGCATTTTGTAGGATGTCCATCAAGTGGACAGCATCCACCCAGCAGAATCTGTTCACTCTGCAGTACTCACCATGAAGGGGGCCCTAATGAGGTGAAAGGGTCAAGTATGCTTGAGGAACTGGGGCTGAGTCAGTCCAAGAGAAATGGCAAGGAGAAGGCATTTCTAGAAACACTCAGCTGAAGAGTGATAACAACATCAGCATCAAGGAACTTGGTCAGTACCAGTGAGTTCGAATTCTATTACCAGACATTGACCTGCTGCCTTTACACTGCGACTCTTCAAACAGTTGCCAGCCCCAGTAGGCTTTCCCAGTGTGTTAGTCCAGGTAGACTAAAGAAACAAATTCATAAACACACACATGGATATAAGGGAAAAGTCCAGTTCAAGGTCATAAGTCTGATATTAGCCGATGTGTCCAATATCAGTCTATAAAGTCTCCTTCCAACTTACAAAGCATGTGGAATGACAGCAGGACAATCACAGGCCAGTGGGTATGGAGTCTTGTGTATTCAGCTGGGGTGGAAGCATGCCAGCACTGGCAAGGGTCTCTCCATGACTCCTCGCTTTCAGGGTTCAGGGTCCATCAGCCATATCCATGGGCCGTAGAGCATCTCAGGACTGGCAAGGGTCTCTCTGTGACTTTTCTGGCTTCAGAGGTCTGGTTCCATCAGCGTCCTCTAGTTTCTTGGACACTGCCATCTTGTCTTGTCAGTCCAGCATCTTCCCACAACTGGGGAGATTGTCTCTCATCTTCCTGAGAGAAATATTGCGAGACTTCTCAGAATTCTCAGAGAAAGCCATGCCCACACAGAGGTCTCATTGGCTATCTCCAGATTGACAGGCTAGACTCCACCCCTACATGCCCAATCATGAAATTGACACACAAGTACATGACTGCCACACCCAGCAAAACAGATTCCTACATAAATGAAATATTCATAATGTCAAATAATATAATTGTAAGAGATTTTAGATATCAACAAGTGACTGTGTATACATACATATACACGTCCACATATGCATACACACACATAGACATTGAATGAACAAACCGAGATCCAATATAAAGTCAAGAATGTTTGAGGTGGACCTTAGAGAACACCTACAGAAGGTTTTAGATTCTCTCCAGGCACTGATTCTGAGACTCACAGAGACCCGATGTCCTTCCCAGCACAGCACAGCTCGAGACTCGACCTTTGCATCGGAGCTCTTCCCATGCCACAGAGCTTTGCCTCACTGATCATTTATTCATGCCAGCAACTCATTCATTCATTCAACAAAGATGATGTTGACGAGTTGTGGCAGGGATGGTAGGAACAAATTCCACTTCAAGGAATGGAATCCAAAATTTGGCCAGCTGCCCACCAGGTGGCATAAGGCCCTAAATTGGCAAGGACATTTGTAAGTAATTTGCAGATAATCATTTAAGTTTGTTCTCTTAGACTTGTTTTCAAATGACGTTTCAGAGAGTGGACACTGGTCTATGCAACCTAGAGGCATCCGTTTCTCTTACCGCCTCACCAGTCTCCCAATGCTCTTGTACGTCTTTATTTTTCTCTTCTGCTTTGTCTTTCACTTTCTGAATCACTGCTTTTTTTAGAATGGCTCCTTTTCTCACCGTTAGTCCCTTGATACAAAAAGACTCCGATTTATAAATATCAGAGGAAAACAAACAAACCCAAAACAACATGGGTCAGGTTCAGTCCACTGCAAATTTGCTGCTGCTGCTTTTGGACCTCAGTCCTGCTCATCTCTTCCCATGAAATTCTTTTGTCATGCTGGGAACATTCACCAGGCACAGACATGGCCCATGCACCAGTCTTTTTTGTGATGCCAGGATGCTCAGGAAATAAATCGGTCCTTTCATTAGGTCTGAAGGTCATTCAAATAGTTTACATGGATCTAGTCAAAAATATTTGGCATGAAGAAGTGAAGTCATCGGGTATTTCAAAGCCTAATGATTTTAAAGAGGCAATGTCTTGAGCTAGTTAATGGTAATATTTGAAAGGCAGGAATCCAATTTTTAAGGTTCTTGAATGGCATGCAAGGAAGTTAGGATTTTATCACTTAGGCAACAAGTCATTATTTTATGATTTGTAGAAAGGAATGGCATGGGCATATTTGCATTTCAGAAAAATTGTCTGCTGTGTGTGTGTGTGTGTGTGTGTGAGAGAGAGAGAGAGAGAGAGAGAGAGAGATGAGTTGGAGAGAAGAAGGGGATACCACATACTCAGCCGCCAGTTAGCAAATTAGCATGAGAGTCTGGGTTAGGATGCTAAGATCAGAACACAGGTAACAATTGTGTTGAATTCAGGAGTGAGGGGGGAGGATCTGAGATATTCAAGAATATTTAATGGAGGCTAAGACATGAAAGTGTGGAGAGGATTGGGAGGCTCCCAGGATTTTGGCTTAGGGAGCTCAGTGAAGGGAGATGCCCCTACTTCCATGGAGGACACAGCAGACAGACAAGCATTTCCATGTTGTGGTGGTTGAGGTGAATGTCTTGATTTTTACATTACGATATAGTGCCTTATTACTTACACTAATCAATTTGGTACATTGCTTAAAATTAAGGAAGAGAGATCTCATTTTACAAACAAATAAAAAACACTTCTTCATAAGCATTCATCAATCAGCCAAGACTAATTAAGTGCCTCCCTTATGTTTCATAAAAAGTGTGGTGCTAAAGAAAAAAAAAGAACTGTGGTGCTGCAGTGGGTGAAGTGTGGGGCTGCTGACCAAAAGCTTGCTGGTTTGAATCTGTTCGCAACTCCATGGGAGGAAGATGTGGTCATTTACTTCCATAAAGACTTACAGCACTGGAAACCTGTGGAGCACTTTCTCTCTGCCCCATAGGGTGGCTATGAGTCTGAAAGGACTTAATGGTGGTGAGTTTATCTCTCCTAAGAAGTTAAGAGCTGAAAACACATGGAATTCAGCACAGAGAAGTCCCTCAGGATCAAGAAAGAGTATAGTGACACCAAGAATACCACAAAGATGAGGGGAAGGTGGAGGAGAAAGGGGGAGTTGACCACAATGATTTATATATAACCCCCTTGCTAGCGGGATGGACAACAGAAAAGTGGGTGAGGGGAGACTTCAGAGAGTGTAAGACTTGAAAAAATAATAATAATTTATAAATGATAAGGGTTCCTGAGGGAGGGGAGGAGAGGAAGGGGAAGAATGAGAAGCTGAAACCAACATCTCAAGTTGAAAGGAAATGTTTTGAGAATGATGATGGCAACAAATATACAAATATGCTCAACACAATGAATGTATGTATGGATTGAGCTTAGAGTTGTACGAGCCCCCAATAAAATGATTTTAAAAAGAAGTTGAATTGTATGGGCCCTGTAGTTGTATCCTAAAATTTCCAAGATAGGTTTGATTCCAGAAAATTTAATTCCTTAAATATACAACGAATGTGATTTAATTTTTACATTTTATAATAATCTCTCCTAAGTGTATAAATTATTAAAAAGTGTTAGGTATGAATTCTACAAACAAGAGCTTGAGAGTCTATTCCAGAGGTCTGTTAGAGAGCCATTTTGTGGTAAACAGTGATGTTGTAAAGACTCACCAGGTTGCTGGAAAAACGCCTCTCACTTTGGGCAGGAAGACTGAAGGAGGCTGCACTGAGGAGAAGAGGTAGCTAAGATAAACCGGTAAAGATGCGCAGGATCTGAGGAGCCAGAAGGCATGTGAGGAGGGCAGCGCTAGGAAAGACTCCCAATTGGAACTGACCTCAATGCAGTTAAGGAACACTCTGGTCAACTGGACTAGCCTTTCAGTCAGCCACCAAGCAAGTCACACCCACTGCTGTCCAGCGACTCGCCAAAACTTCCCAAACCAAACTCACTGCCCTCGAGTTGACACCAACTCATGGCGATTCCTTCATCAGGGCAGAACTGCCTCTGTGGTTTTCTGAGACAGTAGCTCTTCATGGAGCAGAAAGCCTCATCGGCCTCCCACAGAGCAGCTGTGGTTTACGAAATGTGGTGATGAAAGCTGATGGTGCCCGGCTATGAAAAGATATAGTGTCTGGGGTCTTAAAGGCTTGAGCAAACAAATGGCCCTCCAGCTCAGAAGTAACAAAGCCCACATGGAAGAAGCATACCAGCCTGTGTGACCTTGAGGTGTTGAAGGGATCCGGTGTCAGGCATCAAAGAGCTAAAATTATATCATTATAAATAGGGAACAGTACAGATCGGGGACCCAAAACCCATCAATAGGTGAAGCGACATCCTCTTACAGACGTGTTGCAGGGAGGAGATGACCCAGGTAAAGCACAATGTAGTAACAACGAAATATGCATCTTTCCTCTAGTTCTCAGATGCTTCCTCCCACCCACTATCATGCTCCTGGTTCTACCAGACAAGTCCGGCTAGAACAGGGGATGTACACTGGAGTTGGAAACATGGAGAATTTAGGATAGATGTTCCCGCAGGATGGGTGATGGGAGTGGTGATACTGGGAGGGTGGTGGAATGGTGGAATAGAGGGGGGGAACAAATTTCAGGGACCTACATATAACCTCCTCTCTAGGGCATGGCCAAGAGAGAAGTGAGTGAAGGGGCACATTGGACAGTGTATGATATGAAATAGAAATTTGTAAATTATTAAAGATTCATGGGGTGGGGGAAGGGAAATATGGGGAGTTGGAACTCGGGGCCTAAGTGGAGGGAGGATGTTCTGAGAGTGATCATGGCAACAAGTGTGCAAATGAGGCCTGCATACAGTTGGTGTATGTATGGATCATGAGGGGAGGTATATGAGTACCCAACAAAATGATTGATTTTTTTTTAAAAAAAGGGGAGGGGAGGGGAAAGAGAAGCTTATACCAAGGGTTCAAGTGGAAAATGTTTAGAAATGAATGTCACAACATGTGTGCAAATGAGCTTGATACAGATGATGTATTGAATGTTATAATAGCTGTAAGAGCCCCCAATAAAATTATTAAAGAAAAAAAAAGAAAAAACCCACTAAGCTATCAAGGCTGCTCAGAAGTAACTCACAGCAACCTCATATAGGGTTTATAAAACCGTAAAGATTTTTATTCATCATCATTATTATTACTTTAGACACTTTTATTGAGGATTCTTATATCTCTTATCACAATCCATACATTCATCCAATGTGGTAAACACATTTGCACATATGCTGCCATCATCATTTTCAAAGCATTCCCTTCCCACTTGAGCCTCTGATAGCTGCTCCCCATTCTTTCCCCTCCCTCCGCTTCCCGCTTTCCCTCATGAACCCTTGATAAGTTATAGGTTATTATTTTCTTATCTTACATCGACCTCTGCCCCCTTCACCCACTTTTCCATTATTCATGCCCTGGGGGGGGGTTATAGAATAACCCTTGTGACCGAGCCCTCTTCCTCACCACCACCCTCCCCTAACCCTCCTGACAGCTCTGCCCTCATGCTTGGCCCTGAGGAGTTTATTTATCCTGGACTCGCTGTGTTTGGGGCTCTTCTCTGTAACAGTGTGCATGCTCTGGCTTCATTCAATATGTAAGGTAGAACTGAGGACATGATAGTGGGGGGAAGGAAGCAACAAAGAACTAGAGGAAAGCTGTGTGCTTCATCGGTGCTATACTGCACCCTGACTGGCTCATCTCTTGCCTGTGACTCCTCTGTGAGGGGCTGTCCAATTGTCTGCAGATGGGGATTGGGTCTCCACTCCATGTCCCCCCCCCACCCCCTATTGACATTGGGTATAATTTTGTTCTGGATCTTGCATGCCCGATACCTGATTCCGTTGGCGTCTCATGATCACACAGGCAGGTGTGCTTCTTCATCTGGGCTTTGTTGCTTCTCAGCTAGACAGTCGCTTGTTGATCTTTAGGCTTTTAAGACCCCAGACACAAAACTGTACCTCTTTACAGGAGCAGACAGCGTCATCTTTGTCCGCAGAGCAGTCGGTTGGTTTGAGCCCTTGACATTGTGATTAGCGGTCCAACATTTACCTGAAAACCCTCCGGGGGCCTACTTCAGCCATTACAGTGATAACTCAGTTGTGTTGAAAGATTTTATGGTTCCTCTTATTGCTTTCCTATACCCATCTTCAGGATATAGCTATGTGATCATTTTTCAAGGGAGAACAAACATTTCTAGTTATGGGGTTTTCAGGATTTTGCCTTGCTTTCCCCTCCAGTCATATTACTAGCTCTCTGGGTCACCAGAGGCAACCCACCCCCAGGTGGGAGTTGCTGTCTGATGCACCCAGGTTGCCAGTTAGAGGAGTGTTGGGAGAACCAGTCTAACAGGTTTCATGGTCTCAGCTCACTGCCATTGGGTTAATTCCAACTCATCCTGATTGTCTAGTTATCAAGGTCGCCTTGATGAGAGTGTTTGTGTCACTCATCTCCAGGCACCTGCTAGCCTGCTTCCACACTCAAGACCCAAGCTGCCTGGGGTGCCCATTCTCGTCCCGTAGTCGACTCCAGCTCTTCCCTGCACCCTCACCCCCACCCCAAGATTCAGTTCAAATACCATCTCTGATGCCCTCAGGCAGCTAGTTGCTTTAAGTTCTGTGTTTGAATTGAACTTTCAGGCCATTAATAGATTTCTCTGCTCTGCACCTATGGTGCCATTGGATGATAGAGTTGACGGCAATAGGACTATATCTTCCACAATTCTAGGATTTCCCTTTGTGTGTGAAGTCCTCTGGCTCTGCAGATGTTTAACACATTGCTGCTAACCAGAAACTGGATGGTTCCCAAGGGGGTGCCTTGGAAGACATGTATGATGGCCTACTTCTGAAAAATCATCCAGCGAACATGCTGTGAAGCACAGTTCTTCAGTGACACCCTGGGGGTCACTACCAGTTGAGGCGAACTCAAAGACTTCCTTTTAAAGTTGTGTTTGGTGAAATCAGACACTAAACAAACAATTGAGGAAAAAATGATTGGATAGGTTGATCCTCGGTTGCACAGGGTTCTTCCGTTTTCATTGAGTGCTCTTTTGTTCCCGGCTTATTTTCATGAACCTGGAAGCACAGCCTGGCTGCAACTCTAGTCCGTTTCCATTCCTCACTTAATCCTGGAGAAATACCGGCCTGGGACTTTCTCCCTTTACTGGATAGACTTAAAAACTGCATTTCCATCCTCTTCCTGACATTTTAAACATTGGCATGTCATTCTGAATTTTATATTTTCTGACCTTCGTCTTTTGGCTACATCTGAGGATCGCCCAGTCTGTCTTAGTTTCTATTTTTGGGAGCATCTCATTTATCCAAGAGGTCCACATGCAGGCTTTGGAGGCAACATAATTGAAACTCCCACCAGGCTTAGTCCTTGACACTCCCCGGAGAGTTACCTGTATGATAATGAGCTGCTCTCGCAGGATAGTCTCAAGAATGTTGGATAAAATCAATCCTTAGTATGAAGGATCCATCATGTTGTAGCCAGGATACATGTGCACAACAGGGTGGTACATGCATTTTAAAGGAATAAATGTTATTCAATAATCTATTGATATGGAAGAATGCATCCTCTTTGTTACATTCTTTACACTAGAGGCTGCTTCTCTTGCCAGGACAAGAAACATGCAGGAATCTCAGAAACAAAGCTGTTAGGTCAGATACATCTCTGGATGATTTCCTCTGGCTTCTCCTCCAGCCAAGGTCAACTTTGATATCCTTATTCTCCAAGGTGAGGATAAGGTCAGGTTTGGTGGGTCAACCTCTTTTTCCTACGGGACCCCAGCAATATAAAGCATATCAAAACATCAGTCCAGGTGACTGATGTCCACTTCAGATATTTATTTACAAATAAAAGTTCAAAGGGCTTTGGAAACAATTTGTTCTTTAAAGTAAGTGGTTGAGTGCCGGACTGTGGCCCAGGGGCTTGGGGGTTCAAGTCCAGAGGTGGCTTTCAGGAACAGTGCTGGGTAGCTCCCATGACCCCCAGAGGGTAGTGAAGCCCCCCAAAAAGTTGGTAATCATTTAAAAAAATAATTCGTATGCACCACATGCTGAATAAGCTACTCATACTCATGGAATCACAAAATTAAAATTCAGCTAGCCTGCCTTTGATGGTTGTTAACAAACACACTGAATCAGCAAAGTCCTTATTAATAAGGTTTTGTTGTCTATGCTTATGGGTATCTATGTAGGGCTACATGGATATGAATTCAGAATCACAGAAGTTTAGAATTAGGAAAAAATGTAAAAAAGAATTTAGTTGAAACCCTATATTTTGTACGTGAAGTTATCTATGACTGGTAAATTGTCCCTTTTCTTGTACGCAAGAGACCAGTTCTATATTTAAACATGAGACATAAATAGCCACCTTTACAGATATAATTTGCTATGATTTCATGGTTCTGCTAAGCACGTTTCTTGCTATTTAATGCTCTTATTTCTACAGTCAGTATTTTATTATCTCCTTTATGTCTGTAGACATGATAAAAGTAGAGATTATGCTTGATTTATCTTTGCATTCCCCACAGTTCCTGACCCAGCCCTATCTCCACTCCTGAACTTGGACTGAACATCAAACCACTGGCAGCAGCTCTGCTCCTACACTGAAACCCAGAAATCAAGTGTTAGGGCATTATCTCACAGGCCTTGCAAATTTCCTTCAGCTACAAGACCCCTGATAGTTTCCCTGGACAATCTTGGTTGGGTGTCCTGTTATCTCTATTCCTGGAGCCCAATGATGAAGTGGTTATTGCATTCAACTGCTGAGAGTTTAGGGGTTTGAAAGTTCACCACGTGCTCTCTGGGAGAAAAGGCAGCAGTCTGCTTTCATAAAGATTTAAAGACTTGGAAATACTGCATGTCCTGATGAATAAGATTGGACTGAATAGGAATCAACTCAACAGCTGTAGGTTTAGTTTGGGGAGTTTCTATCAATTATCCTCTAGTGAGGAAACTGGGCACCTGTGCTAAGGTCTAATAGCCTCAGTCCCAGTGGAAGCCTCTTCCCTAATCTTAACAACTGCCTGGAGTTGCACTGGATTTGTAATTTCTCAGTTTGAACACAAGTTAGATTTGCTGCTACTCTCCTTTGCCCCTTCATTTTCCCGTCTACTCAGTCTTTATTCATCTAATGATATGTTGTATATTATGTTTAGTCTAGCTGTTTATCAGTGAAAAACTTTCCCCCTTATTTCTACCCTTTGGCTATTATGAGTTACATTTTACAAGTATTGGTCTTTCAATCTGTTTGAATCCTTGCTTTTAAGTCATTTGGCTATATAGGTGGAAGTAAAATTACTGGGCCATATGAAACAATACCACTGCTTGTCTGTCAGTTTGTCACACTGTGGTGGCTTGTGTGTTACTGAATGCTGGAGGCTGTATCACTGGTATTTAAAATACCACAAGAGTTCCCCAGCATGAACAGGTTTCAGCAGAATGTCCAGACTAAAAACAGACTACAAAAAAGGAATTAGCCTTTGAAAATCTTATAGACAGCATCAAAATATTGTCAGATTGTGAATGCATAATGAACTGAAGCAGAACATTGTCAGTGATATTGTCAGAAAATGAGTTCTTCAGGTCAGAAAGCACTCAAAATACAATTGCAGGAGAACTGTCTTCTTCAAGGAAAGTCAACCAGAATGATGCGAATGGAGTCAAGTCTGTGGGAGTAAGTCCTTTGCGACCTTCATTGGCTGATGGGGAACTACTCAAAATGAGAAGAAATAACTGCAGAAATGTTTGGAACATGTTTGGAACTTGGAATGTATGAAGTATAAATCTAAGAAAATTGGCAGTCATTAAAAATGAAATAGAGTGCATAAAGATCAATATCCTAGGTTTCAGTGAGCTAAAATGGACTAGTATTGGCCATTTTGTATCCAGAAACCATATGGTTTACTATGCTGGGAATAACACAATCAAGAGGAATGTTATTGCCTTCATCAAGAAAAGGACATTTCAAGATCTACCTTGAAGTACAATGAGTCTGTAAAAGGATAGTAGCTATCTATATATAAGGAAAACCAGTCAATACAAAAATATTTGAAATCTAAACACCAACAACTGAAGCTAGTGGTGAAGAAACTGAAAAATATTACCAATGTCTTCAGTCTGAAAGTGATGAAATATGCAAGCAAGATGCAGTGATAATTATTGGAGATTGGAATGCAAAAGTTAGAAATAAAGAGGAAACAATAGTAACTGAAAATTATGGCTTTGGTGATAAAAATGAAGCTGGAGATTTCATGATAGAATTTTACAAGACCAAGGACTTATCCACAGCAAATACCTTTTTCCAATAACACAGAAGACAAGCATACAAGTGGACTTCTACAGGTGGAATTCATAGAAATGGATAACATCTGTAAAGAGGTGATGGAGAAACTCCTTATCAGCAGATTAAACGAGGTCAGGGCCTTACTGTGGAACAGACCATCATAGAGATGAGTCAAAATGTGATCTTAGCATATACCCACCCCCCTGAGTTTTGAGAACACCTCAAGAACTGATTTGATAAATTGAATACTAATGACCAGAAGACTTTATGTACTATGGGATTACACCAAGAACATCATTCATGAAGAAAGGAAAGATCATTAAAAGATATGAAAGAACCCCAGTTTCCACTCAGCCCACAGGGACAGTGCCGATACCACCAATTGTGTAGACGTCCTGGAGAGGCAGGCACAAGGGCTTGTCAGTTGGGCGAGTTGGTGGCAGGATACAATCCAGAGCTTCAAGTAGTGTGGTCCCACTGGTATTGCCATCCTTCCGGGTAACCTTCCTGCCCTTGAACCAAGGCATGTTAGCACTTGGCTCCAGCATGTTGTCACCATTCCAACCAGAAATTGGCACAAATGCCACTGTGTCAAGGTTATAGTCAATTTATTACTGTAGGTGCTGACTTCCCTAACAATTTCCTCGTATCTCTTCTGACTGTAAGGTGGCTGAGTGTAATCTATTTTGTTCAACAGTGAGCTGTTTCACACCCAGTATGTCAACCAGACAGGTATGCTCACGGGTCTGCCCATTCTTGGAGATACCAGACTCAAACTCTCCAATACCAGCAGGCACAATGAGGACAGCACAGTCAGCCTGTGATGTTCATGTATTCATGTTTTTAATGACGTTTCTGTGACTGGGGACATCGATGATAGTCACATATCTTGCTAGTGTCAGATTTCCAAAGGGAGAAAGTCATGGTGCTGCCACACTTCCACTCGGTTTTCAGTTTGTCCAAGACCCAGGCATATTTGAAGGAGCCCTTCCCCATCTCAGAAGCTTCCTTCTCGAAATTCTTGTTGGTTCTTTTGTCGATCCCACCACATTTGTAGATCAAGTGATCAGTTGTGGTGTACTTGCCAGAATTGACATGGGGTTCTGAAACCTGATATGGTGGTCATCTTTGCTCCAGTCAATGTTACCACTAAAATGAAGTCTGTTGAAATGCATTATGGAGCTTTGAGCAAAGCTCTGCCTGGGGACAATGTAGGCTTCAATGTCAAGTAACATCTCTGTCAAAGACATT
>PVJH01031489.1:0-23684 GCA_004026705.1 Nesogale talazaci
TGCTTTCTTGATATAGAATGATGCCTTGATATAAGCTCTTTCGTATACAGCTATGAGTGTCTGGATTTGTTTCTCTAGTTGACAGGCCCAACTGAGGTATACGCTACCAAAAATGTTTAATTTTTAAATATGCATTGAAGCAACCAATTCAATAAAGAATTACAGACACACTCTTCTCGTTTCTGGGTGGGTGGGGGTGATGTGCACAAAGAGCACATTAAGAGCTGAGCCCGGGTGGCGCAGTGGTTGTGTGCGGGACTGTGGCCCACACGGTTGATGGTTCAAATCCAGCAGCAGCTCTCCAGGAGCAAGGTTGGGCTTCCTATTCCCAGCAGGGCAGTGATGCGAAAGAAAGAAAGAAAAAGGAAGAGCACATTCAACATCATCCCATGCACTAAGTCAGCACCAGCCTTCTTTGGATTGTTCTCTTTCACCTTATGTGTTACATGACAGCAAGCATTTGACACCAATACTATAACATGTTGAAAAAGCACTTTTTATTTTATTTTTTACCACAAATTCACTTGATTTCACATATATTTACTGAATCATTAATGATATACTCTATGATAGCACAATAAATATCTTGCAACAACCCTATCAGTTTAAATACTAAGTCTCTTCTCCAACTGGTTCTGACAATTCTGTCGATATCAAACAAATTTCTGGCCAGGCAGGTAATAAGAATAAATAGAACATTCAATACTCTACATAGGGGGGTTCAATTTCACTTTATTTTGCATAAATATCATGATAATTTATTGCTCCAAGTGTTCCTTTAAAAATAAGTTAAAATGTTTCCATATTAATTTTTTATTAAACATGTAATCATTCACTAGAACTTAATAACACTGGTTAATATACTATAAAACACTATCAACCAATCACATTTTCTTGAGAAAAAAATGCTTGCTGTATCTGTGAAAATGTTTGTTTACAATTTTACTTGATTTCCTGGACAGTTTGATATTTTCCGTTAAAATCTACAAAGTTCTTGATTTCCAACATGAAAACTAAACAAAGCCAGAAACAAAACCACCCGCCCAAATAAAACCCTATAAAAGCACATTCATTTTATGACAGACACTGTATTAAATCACTGAGTAAAGCTTTTCTTTATGAACACTTTTGGAAAGCTAGCATTCAGTTCTAACACAGCTCTATTATCAATCTGTGAGCAGAAGGACACATCGAGTAAGGAAAGATCTTTACAAGACTCCAGGAGTTTTCTTAAAGATGCAGGACTGACCATTCTTGTTCCTATTTAGAAACAAACAAACAGAACACCTTAAGTATAATATTCCTGATAATGAGTCCCTTTCATTATTTACTATTTTGAACACACATAAAATAAATTATCTTTTGGAAATTATAAAAAATAATAGATTTTACATTGAAATAACCTTGCAAAAGAAATTGCTACATTTTTCCAGTTTGGTATTGACAATAGAAATATATCTTCCTTGGCTTTCGATTATTTTCCAGTCTCTCCTGAGGTCTAACCATAGCTCCTACTCATTAGGTCTGAGCAATGCTGTCTCAAGCGTGCTTCTGTTTTAGATGATCAAAAAGCCACACAAAAAAATTAAGTATGATTATGTTTTATATTTTCCATGCTTGCCCACTATATTCTGAATCTCCTGATAAATTAGGAGCTCGCTCCTCAAAGCCTCAGAGACTGCCAAGTTAAGAGATTTAGAATGATCTAAATCAAGCCAGGACCCTCTGTCCTATATTTTTACAATACAGTGTGTTTTGTTATCCATTCATCATAGTTATGGTTTCAGAGTGCAGGCTTCTTCAGGGTAGGAGGCATATATGTCTTGTTCACTGTTGTATCTCTAGAGCATAAAACAGTCATTGACACGCCATACGCTCAATAGATGTGTACTGAATGAAAGAATAAAGGATGGATTGTTAATTTCCCAATATTAGCATCCTGGTTGAGACCTTCATTACATGAGTATTCCAGCTAATCTTTCTGATTTTGATGTCTTTCTTCTCCTGTTGTTATTTTTTTCCAAATTTATATTATTAGAAGATGACTTTGAATATGTCACTCAATTCCCTAATTAAAATCCTATAATAACTCATTTAATTTCGTACAGATTCCTCACATTGGTATTCAAACTTTTTCAAGAAGGCCTCCGTTATACTGAGATAGTCTATATTTTCAGCCTCTACGCTATAGTTTCATGCTCTTTTCCATGTGAAAGCCCTCCTTCCCAATTCACTTTTCAATGATCTATTTCAAATATCTATTAACTTTTAAAATAAGCTTTCCTTATTTCTCTAATTGAGATAGTTGTGGTTTATTGTGCCAACATGGCTGATAAACACACGTGGGATCAATTGAAGAGTAAGCCTCGCCTTTCTGGTCGGATAGGGGTGCAGCTGCCTTAGCCAGTTTTCTGCTTCAGCTGGCAAGGCTCACTTCCTGTAAAACATTCCTAGGAAGAAGTCACATGGACCTACCCCGATGCAGCCCTGGGTGCTGGAGCAGCACGTGGAGACCCCTGTCAGCGCTGAGATGCTTACACACTCACTGATTTGGCTTTCCTCCTGCAGGTGGGATCATTGCCTGTGTCTTGTGAGATGGAGGAGGGCTATGTGGATTGGTGTTGGACATATGGGTTTGGGCAGCACTGAATTGGCATGTTTTTTTGATGTGCAATTACCTTTTACATAAAGTTCTCTCTTAAAATATGAGTTTCTGTGGATTTTTTTCTCTAATGTACCCAAATTAACATACTAATCAAATAAGTCCTTTTTCACATTGAACCCTACCAAAACAGAATTGCCTCTGGCTTACCTTATAGCTATTGGTGTAAGTGTATTACTTCTTATCACATTACAAGCGCTATAGGTACAGACAGACTGTATCTTACTAAGCTTTGTACTGAGGATCAATAAATATCATCAATATAAAAGTGTACCACATATGCTTTATTCACAAAATGACAAAATAATGATTATCATCTTGGCATAGCAAAGCCTTGTTTAAAAGGGTAGGTGGGGAGGAAGGAGGGAGGATTCTAATACTAACAGATAAAGGAAACAAACATCAACAACTAATGGGAAAAATAAATAATTTCTTAAAAAATGTTAGTGGACTTCTATATGCAGAAAAATTAAACAAACTCTGTGTGTCACACCATACACCAAAATAAATTCAAAATGGATTAAGGATGTGAATGTGAAAACTAGAACTGTAAAATTCTTTGAAGAAAGGACAATGGAAATACTGCTTTTAATAAAGTATTATCAAATATATCAACAATAGCACACACAGCAAAAGACAAAAATAGAACTCATACAAATTAAAAATGGTGCTCATCAAAAAACTACAAAAAAAGTGAAAAGACAAGTTACCAACAGGAAGAGAATATTTTCAGAAACAATATATCCACTAAGAATCTAATAGTGTGTGTATACAGAATATATATATAGATTTATACACACACACACACATATATATATATATTCTGTCAACTTAACATAGACAAATAATATATGGACAAAGGATTTAAAGAAATACCAAAGAGGACAGTAAAATATCAGCAAGTAGATGAAAAGCTACTCATTATCATTAACCATTAGAGAGATACATGACAAAACGAGAAAAATTATTAATCACTCTCAATAGGATGGTTAGAGTAAAAGCAAATCAGCAACAAAAACAACAACACTTAGAAAATAATCAATGATGGCAAGGAGGTAGGGAAATTAGAACACTTACCACTGCTGTTGGAAAGACCAAATGGCACAAGAATTGAAATAGAATTCTTGAAAAAGGATGTGGTGGTTTCTCAAAAAATAAAAATAGAACTACCATATGATGCAGTAATTTCCTTCCTAGGTATACACCTGAATGACTTGAAAACAGAGACTCAAAGAGATACTTGCACACCAATCCAAACTGCAGCACCAAGCACATTAGTCAAAAAGTAGAAATATACTAAATGTCTATCAACAAAAGAATGAGTAAACAAAATGCGGTACAATGCAATACTACTTAGCCAGTAAGATAAATAACAACTTCACATATGATGCTACAAATGGAGATGAAACATATGCTGACTGAATTAATTCCATCTCACAAGGATAGCATATAAAAAGACAAGAACAAGTGAATGTATAAAACTAAAGCTTATTACTGGTTATCAGAGTTGGGAAGCTGGGGAGGATTATTGCTTATAAAGTAACTAAATTTCAGTTTACAGTATTGGAAATAATTAAGGGTAGGATTTCACAGCCAATTAAAGTAATTGCTGTCAAAAGTTTTACAGCTATCAAAAGTTGTGAGATAACAGTGAGGGAAAAGTGTCCAGTCTGACCACACCACAGCAGGGCAAATCATGAAGGGAGCACAACAGGGCAGCAAAGGGAGCAAAGTCACGAAGTCCCAGAAGAACCCTGAAAATAGACTGGTGACCTGGAGGGCAATACTTGGCACCCCACCTGACTTAACTGGGGGACATTCATTAAAAAGTCAGTTCCGGGGAGGCTGGGGGTGAGGGTGGGAAATGGGAAAGTAGGAAGTGGGGAGCCAACAAACTCAGGGACCGGGGAACAACAAGGGATCTAAATCAACAATGAGGAGGGTGTAGAATGCCTGGTGGTATTTGGTCAACTGTAATGTAACCAAGAGAAAATACTGAGAGCCAAATGTATGAAGGATGAAATGATAGTAGGCAGGAGAAAAGTAAAAGGAAACAGAGGTAAGAAATAGGAGGTAAAAGCTATATAGGGAAGTATAAATATAGACATGTATATATGTAAATATATTAATATAGAGAGCTATTGATCTATGTACATATATTTATATGTTCCAAGTACTACAGTGACAGCTGGATCCTGGGCTCTCCTTAAGTCTGCCTTCAACACAGGAACACTTTGTGCTAATAACCTTGCATTGTGTGATACTCAACTTACCAACCTAATCACTGAAGACAAAATGGGTGCCTAAGCCAATATGAAGAAAGCTGATGGTGCTAGGTTATTAAAAGATATAGTGTCTGGGGTCTTAAGGACTTGAAGTTAAAGAAGCAGCCATCTAGAAAGGAGACAACAAAGACCACATGAAAGAAGCATACCAGCCTGTGTGATCATGAAGTGACGACAGGATCAGGTATCAGAAGATCAAAAACAAACAATTTCATCGATGTGAAGAAATGGGGCCAGAGTGGAGACCCACAACAGACCATCTGTAGACAAATGGACATTCCCTCACAGGAGGGTCACATGGAAGGAACTATTCATCCAGATGCCACATGGCATTGACGGAAAACACAGCATTCCTCTATTTCTTTAAAACTTCCTCTCCCCACTATCCTGACCCCAGTTTTACCTGTAATACCGAATATACATCTTGGTACAGATAAGTGCTTTTGACACACGGAATCCATAAACTCCTCGTAAACACTAATGGGAGTAGTGGTACCATGAGTGCATGGGGATGGTGGGGGGGAAGGAAGAAAAAGGGAACTGATAGCAATGAAAGATGTATAACCATCCTCCCCAAAGGGGAATGAGTAATAGAAATGTGGGTGAAGGATATCAAAGGACTCAGGTAGAAAGAAACTCATTTGAAGTGATGATGGCAACATATGTACAAGTTCGTTTGATATAATTGATTTATGGACCTTTATAATATCTGTAAGAACCCCCAATTAAATGATTTTTTAAAAAATTTATCCACAGAATTCATCAAAATTACAACAACAACCAAAATAAGTTGAGTGATAAATATACTTACAGGTAAACAACAACTTAAAAATAAAAGTGGCAGCTAGAGCTACTTACGTACAACCAAATACCTCATGGGACTTGACTCCTTGGTTTGGGGACGTGGTTTTATGACATGCTTACTTGGCCTAATAATGTGTTTGATGCTTCTGTTCTGCATCCTAGTTTGGTACCTAGTATCTGGTCTTAAAAGCTTTCAAGTTGCCATCCAAGGCATTGCCCTCTTTTTGCTTGGAATGAGAGTAAGGCGAACCAAGGAAAAGGGGAGGATACTGAATGCCTACAGGGACATTGCCTACAGGAACAACTGTCTTCTCCATCAGAAGACCAGAAGTTCTGGATGGTTTACCATTACTGAACATTTTGATCCAAAATTCTATATAAGAATTCTAATCATTAGAGGGAAATGCAAACAGAATCTCAAATTTTCATGAGATGCTAAAAATCTTAAACCAACAATGTCCCGATTTCTTAAAACCAAACAATAATTTATTGATCAAGAATTCTTGCCATTATACTTTTTTAAGACCTATCTCTATGCTACTGAACTGACAGCAGCAACTCAAAAGATAGATAGGAAAAAAGTTTAAGAGACAAGGGAGAGAGTGGTGTAAGACATGAACAACAACAAAATAAATTATCAAGGATTAAGGAGGGAGGAAGGTAAAAAAGTGAGGAACTGACACCAACGGCTCAAGTTTTTCAATAGATCTGCATTGGGATATATTCCAAAGATTAGGACCATCAGCAAGGAACGGGAATAAAATTACTTATTCAAGTGGGATATATTGAAGATAAAATACCTGTGTACATCGAAAGAATTCACCAAGAGAGAATAAGAGAGCCCAAAGACTGGGAAAACATCTTTAGCAATGACAAATCAGATAAAGGCCTTATTACTAAAATCTATAATACTCTGATAGCTTCCAAAAAGAGCAAAACTAACTGCCTACTGAGGAGGTGGGCAAAGGACCTGAACAGAAGTTTCACAGAGGCAGAAATTCAAATGGTCAATAAATGTATGCAAAAATGTTCCAGATCATTAGTCATAAAAGAAATGCAAATCAAACAACTATAAGATACCACCTAACACCCTCAAGGATAGCCCAATTCAAAAAATCAGAAAGCAACAAGTGTTAGAGGGGTTTTGGGGAGACAAGAACTCTTATCCACTGCAGGTGGGCCTGTAGGTATGAACAGCCACTATGCAAACTGATTTGGTGATATCTAAAACAGATGTAAATTGAGTTACCATATGACCCAGCAATCCCCCTACTGGGCATATACCCAGAAGAGGCAAGTAACAAACCACAATCAGACATCTGAGCTCTAATGTTCATCACAGCACAGTTCACAATTGCAAGGAGTTGGAGGCAGCCCAAATTTCCATCAACTGATGAATGGATTAAAAGCTGTTGATATATACATACAGTGGAGTACTACACACCACTGAAAAAGCAGTGATGAATACATGAAGCACATCTGCCAATGGGAAGAACTGGAGGTAATTACGCTAAGTGAAGTAAGTCAAGTGCAAAAGAACATGTACAACATGAGTCTGCTGAGGTAAGCTTAAAAAAATGCTAAAGGGGCCTAGGGAATAAAGCTACTGTATACAGAAACTCCTGAGGGGAGGCCCAGGTAGTATGGCAGGGGTCAGACCAAATCCAGGGCTACATACAGTAGCCAACTGCGGTAGGAGCAGGGGGTGAGATGGCGATGTGTAGAAAGGGAAGGGGGCACTAACCCACCCAAACGGAGCGTATTGTTTCTATCTCCACAAGGAAAGAGGGACCAAACTTAAACCCGGTGATCCAGGATGTGAATGCAGCATGACAGCATAGAGCAGGGAACCAGTGGAGGGGTTTGAGGGCCCAACCTCAACTATGTGGACAGCCAACTCTCCCCAGGGGAATTTGCCTTAGAGGCTGGGACTGAAGCCACAGCTTAGGGAATGAGACATGTCTAATCATAGCACACAAGAACAAATGAAGGGGGAGGGAGGAGAATGGAGGAGTGTATCCTGGCCCACCGAACCTTCAGTACGATATTCACACTCAGAACAACCAATGCACAGAGAGGACCATTTGGCCGACACCACTAAGAATCACAGTATCCCTTGCTGAAACAATAGGGACAACAATGGAGAAACTGGATCGGGATTGTACCATCTGACACAACCACACCATGGAAAAACATTAAGGGTGTGCAATAGAGCATGGAGTTCCCAAGGCAGTGCCATGGATATACTTTGGGCCAGGGTATGGCACCCCATCATACTCAATAGGGACCACTCCTTGAGGTCAACAAATAGACCTAGAACTATATACAGGTTTTTATATTGTCATTATTTTTATTTTTTGCATATATATGTAAAATATGTGTGTATAGGATATGGGGTTTTATGTTGGTATTGTTTTATTTTATTTGGGTGCTTCATCTTAGGATGCCTGTTTTCTAGTACATATTATTATCTCTGCAGGTCTTTCTAAATAAGATAGGCTGGATGAACAGTCTGGAAGAGAAAATAACGGGACTGATGGTTCCAGGGGGGGACATGGGAGATGGGAAGGAGAGGGAAAGGAGGTGTTGTTGACCAAACCAGGGATAAAGGAACAAGAAGTGACTCAAAATCAGTAACAAGGTGGGTGTGAGAGGCCCAATAGGATTGAACAAGAGTAAAGCAACAGAGAAAATACTGAAACCCCAAGGGAGGCTGAGCATGATAGTGGGATAAGAGAAAAGTCAAAGAAAATAGAGGAAAGAATTGGGGGCTGCAGGGCATTTACAGAGGTCTAAATACAGGCTGGATATAGGTGAACATATTTATATATGATGATGGGGTAATAGATCTATATGCATACACTTATAAGGTTATTATTAAGACAGCAGATGGGCATTGAACCTCCACTCAGATACTTCCTCAATACAAGAACACTTTGTTCTATTAAATTGGCATTCCATGATGTTCACCTCCCTGACAAGATCACTGAAGCCAAATGTGTCTAGAAGCAAAAGTGGTGAAGAAACTAACAGTGCCTGGCTATCAAATGATGTAGCAGCTTGGTATTAAAGATTTAAAAGTAAACAAAGCAGCCATCTAGCTCAGAAGCAACAAAGTCCACATGGAAGAAGCACACCAGCTTGTGGGGCCATGAGGTGTCAAAGGGATCAATACTCAGGTTTCAAGAACTAAAAATCATATCATTGCGTGCCCACCTTCCTGATATGCTCACTGACGACAAATGTGTGGATAAGCAAATGTGGTGAAGAAAGCTGATGGTGTGGGGCAATCAAAAGATTTGGGATCTTAAAGGCTTGAAAGTAAACAAGCTGCCATCTAGCTCAGAAGCAAAAAAGCCCACATGGAAGAAGCACACCAGCCTGTGCGACAACAAGATGTGGAAGGGATTGGGCATCAGGCATCAAAGAACTAAAAATTATCTCATTATAAATGAGGGGGAGTACAGATTGGGGACCCAATTCCATCAATTGGTAAAGCGGCAGTCCCTTAAGAGGGGTTGTAGGGAGGAGATGAGCCAGTCAAGGTACAGTGTAGCAACAATGAAATATGCAACTTTCCTCTGGTTCTTGAATGCTTCCTTCCAACATCATGATCCCAATTCTACCACACAAATCCAGCTAGACCAGGGGATGTACACTGGAGCCGGAAACGGGTAATTCAGGAAAGAGGATCCTGTCAGGACCAGGGGTGAGAGCAGTGATGCCAGGAGGGTTAAGGGAAGGTGGAATAGAGAGGGGGAACCTATTGTAGCTGTCTACATATGACCTCCTCTCTGGGGTACAGACAACAGGGAAGTGGGTAAAGGGACACATCAGACAGTGTCTGATGACAAAATAATAACAAGTTGTAAATTGTTAAGTGTTCATGGGGGGCGGGGCAAGTAAGGAGGGAGGGGGAAACATGGGGAGCGGGTACCGGGAGCCTAGGTGGAGGGAGGCTGTTTTGAGACTGATGATGGAAACAAACGTGCAGGTGTGTTCTGCATACAATTGATGTAAATATTGATCGTGATAGGAGTTGTAGGAGTCCCTGATAAAATGATGAAAAAAAAAAAATTCTTACTGGCCTCACGAGCCCCAAAGAGTAAGCCAGAGTTTTCTGATAGGTTGCTGTCCTCAAAGGTGAACAAGCTAGGCCATTTTCAATGGGCTAATATTCCATTCAGTCAGCAAGGAAAATTGGTGCTGGCAGGAATTCAAGTTTTATTTATGCTCATAATTAAATTTTCTATCAACTGCTCTACCTTGCCTTTTTTATTGAACCAAACTATATTTCATGGAGAACATTTATATTGTATCCAAGAACTTTTGTTTTTCCTTCCTTGCAAAAAGTCTGAAATCATAATTTGTATCCAGGAAAGTGGTACACACCTCATTCAGACATCATACCCTTACCTAATATGTCCAGTTGCTGTAATCTGGTACAATTTCCTGCCAGTTCTTCAATGTCCGTGTCACACACAGACCTGTTGGCTGTGAGGAAGAGTTTACGCAAGTGGGGCAGCTGGTGTGCAAGTCTGGCGAAGCACCCGGTGCTGCTCTGCAGAGTGGAGCACCAGCCGAGGTCGAGCTCCTCCAGCAGGTGACAGCCAGAAGCCAGCTCTGCAATCCCATTCTCCGTGATATTCTTACTTCGCCACAGATCCAGGGTCCGGAGTTTTTTACACTTGGCTCCGATCATGCTAGCTATCACGTCATAGTCTTCAATCTGGAAATGAAACCATTCCAATCGCTTACACTTTATGTTCAGAAGTGCCAACTGTTTATGCCAAGTGAGAACAGTCTTAATCATATCCTATCATTTTCTTCCATATAAACATACCCACATTCTCATTAATACAGATCTGCCCACACATGCTCTCAGATCTACCACTGTTCCCTCAAACAGCAGTAATCCTTTTTTTAAAAATCCTTTGAACACAACTCCAGACAGATGACGTCAATGCAGTAAAGCCCAAAGCAGTCTGACACCCCAGCCTCTCACAGAGAAGGTGAGATTAAGCATTACTCTTTTATGCTTACCATTGTGACCTTAAGGCTGCTTGTTGATGGGGCCCAGCTTTTGCTATTTATACATGATTAATGAACATTAGAAGGTCCATACAATCTCTCTGACAGGTACATTTTGATAGACTCTAAAATACTGTATTAGCTACCAGTAAGGAGATATAAGTTTGGAGTTATAGAAGGTAATTGGGGACTGATTATACATACTATACTGAAATAAGCAAATGATGTTAATTATTATCAGTTACTGGAGAGTTTCAATAACTTATCTCATAGTCAGAGTAAAAAGGTCTAATCAAGGATTCTACCACTCATCTATCAGTTTGCTGTACTGGGGTGGTGTGCTTGTTGCTGTGAGGCTGGAAGCTATGCGAGTGGTATTTCACATAGCAGAAGGTTCATCCCTGGTAGATGAGTTTCAATGGAGCTTTCAGAGTAGGAAGGAAGCCCTGGCTACCTACTTCTGAAAAAAAAAAAGGGGGGGGGAGGGAAGTAGTGAAAACTTTATTAGTAGCAGAACATTGTTTCATAGTGTTTCATAGTGTAGGAAGATGTGCCTCTGCGGTGGTATGGTGGTCATGTACTTGGTATCAATTTCATGATTGGGAGTGTAGGGGTGGTGTCTAGCCTGCCAATCTGAAGATGGCCAATGGGACCTCTGAGAGGGCATGGCTTTCTCTGAGAATTTTGGGCAATCTCGCAATATTTCCCCTGTGGAGGTAAGAGACTATAGACTCAGTCTCTTGAAGTCGGTCTACTGACAAGACAAGATGGTGGCATGCTGATAGATCCTGAGTCCTGGAACCTGGGTTGCCCTGATGGAACCAGACCTCTGGGGCCAGAGAAGCCACAGAGAGACCCCTGCCAGACCTGAGATGCTTCTACCACCAATAGATACTCCTGATAGACCCTAAGCTTTGGAAATGAGGAGGCATGGGGAGACCCCGGGCAGCACTGGAATGATTCTAGTGCCGCTGGATACACAAGACTCTATATCCACTAGCCTGTGATCGCCCTAATGTCATTGCATGTGCTTTGTGAGTTGGAAGGAGACTTTATAGACTGGTATTGGACATATGGGCTAATATCAGCTTATAACTAGTATCGGACTTATTAACTTGGACTGGACTGGGTTGGGATGCTTTCTCAATGTTCCATTCCTCTTGTATATAAGCCTTTCCCTTATATCTATATATGGGTTTATGATGCAAGTGAGAAGGCACTTATAATACAACAAGGGACTAGCTGTCTCCTCAGAGTACTCTCAGCCTTCATAAAAGGAGGAAAGCTCTCAGGACCTTCCATATGTTGATAGGGATTAAAGTAAAAAGAAACAGCTTCAAACATCCATTAATAATCAAAATGTGTCCACGATGCTCACCTTCTCGACATGATCACTAAAGACAAAGTGGGTGGATAAGCACATGTGGTTAAGAAAGCTGATGGTGCCCAGCTATCAAAAAAGATAGCATCCGAAAAAAAAAAAAAAAGATAGCATCCGGGGTCTTAAAGGCTTGAAGATAAACAAGCAGTTATCTAGTTCAGAAGCATAAAGCCCATGTCGAAGAAGCACAACAGTCTGTGATCACAAGGTGTCGATGGGATCAGGTATCAGGCATCAAAGAACAGAAAATCCTATCATTCTAAATAAGGAGAAATGCAGAGTTGGGACCCAAAGCCCATCTGTAGGCAAATGGACATTCCCTTATAGAAAGGTCACAAAGAAGAGACGAACCAGTCAGGGTCCAGTGTAGCAACGATGAACATACAACTTTCCTCTAGTTTTTCAATGCAGGAAGCATCCCCCACTATCATTTTCCCAATTCTACCTCATAAATCCGGCTAGATTAGAGGATGTACACTGGTAGATATAGGAATGGAAACACAGGGAATCCAACAAAGATGAACCCTTCAGGACCAGTAGTGTGAGTGACAATACCAAGAGGATGGAGGGAAGGTGGGGTAGGAAGGGGGAACCAATCTCAAGGATCTACATACAAGCCCCTCTCTGAAGGATGAACACCAGAAAAATGGGTGAGGGGAGACGTCGGATAGTGTAAAACATGAAAAAGAAAATAATTTATAAATTATCAGGGGTTCATGAGGGAGGAAGGGAGGGTGAAGGGGGTAGGGAAAAAAATGAGAAGCTGATACCAAAGGCTCAAGTAGAAAGAAAATGTTTTGAAAATAATGATTACAACAAATGTACAAATGTGCTTGATACAATGAACATATGTGTGGATTGTGATAAGAGGTGTATGAGCCACCAATAATATGACTTTAAAAAAAGTCAAAATGTGGAATGTAAGAAGAATAAACATAGGAAAATTGGAGGTCATCAAAAATGAACTGGAACATGTATGCACTAATGAGCTGAAATGGATTTGTACTGGCCATTATGAGTTGGAGATGTTCACTACACCAGGTTCACTACACCAGGAATGACAAACTAAAGAGGAAAGATATACATCCATCGTTAAAAAGAACACTATAATATCTACCATGAATGAAGAACAATGCTGTCAGTGATAGCACAATGTCCATGTGCCGACAACTCACACCCACTTACTGCCATCGAGGCAATTCTGACTCATAGTGCCCCAAAAGGACAGGGTAAAACTCCCCTTGTTCTTTTCTAAGACTGCAACTCTTTACAGAAATAGAAAGCCTTGTATTTCTCCCTTGGAGCTGGATGGTGGTTTAGAACTGCCTATTTTGCTGTTAGCAGCCCGACATATAACTACCATGCCACTGGGCACCTATATGCTTACTAAGAAAACCAGAACTATTATTCAAATTTATGGACCAACCATTACTATCAACGGTATAGATATTAAAGATTTTTACCAATTTCTAGTTTGAGATTGGTCAAATATGAAATCAGAGTACATTGATAATTACTGGCGGTTGGAAAGTGAAAGCTGGAAATAAAGAATAACTGGTAGCTAAAAATCAGCTCAGGTAACAGAAACCCCACTAGAGATTATATGACAGAATTTTGCAAGTTCAGTAACTGACTCATTAAAAACACCTTTCCTCAACAACAAAACAAGGACAACACTAGTGAACCTCTCAATGGAATACACAGCAATCAGATGAACTACATCTGTGGGAAGAGATGACAGAAAAGCTCATTACCATCCATGAGAACAAGACCAGGAGCCCATTGCAGTTGCCTGCTCCTAGGCAAGTTCAAATTGAAGCTGAAGAAAATTAAAACAATGATACACTGAACATGAAAGAGCAGATGAATTGTGGGATGATAGCGAAGGCATCATAAACGAAGAAGTAAAAAGGCTAGTAAGAAAACAGAAGAAGAAAAAGAGACCAAAATAGATGAGAGAAGAAATTGGTATTTGCTTTTGAATACAGGATAGCTAAAACAATGAACGAAAACGTTAACACAAAAGGCAGAGTAGAATATTTCAACATGGGGCCCAAGAAGACAAAGGAAAGCATTAAAGACAAAATTAGGAGTCCTGGTGGGGATGTCTGGTGATCAAGGGATTCAAAGTAGGTGGTTCAACCCACCGCTGATCCTTAGGAGAAAGTTGAGGCTATCTGATTCCTATGAAGATTCACAGTCTCAGACGCCCTACCTCAGACGCCCTACAGGTAGGCTTGCTATAAGGTGGAACTGACTCAAGGCCAGTAGGTTTGGCATTTGGGTTTAAATAGAGTTTTTAGACTAAGACACTTTAGGCAGGAAGACCTGATTTATGATTTACTTCTATGTACTTCTGAAATAAAAGGGGAGCAAAAACCATGGAGCGCCAGAAGAACTAACAAAGAGTCCAACTAAAAAATCTGTCTCGGAACAAGTCCAGCCAGAAGGCTTCTTAGAAGTGAGGATGGTGAGAGTTCCTCTTGTGCCGTTTGAACATATTATCAGAAGGCAAGGGTCCCTTGAGAAGGCCATCATGCTTGGCAAAGTAAAGGGTCAGTGAAAAAGAGGAAGACCTCCCAACAAAATTAATACAACCCTTGCAACAATGAATTCAAAGCCAGGGATGAGTGTGAGGCTGGCAAGCAATGGGAGTGTTTCCTTCTGTTATGCACAGGCTCACTAGGAACCGATGCCAAGGAGATGAGTCCAAGAACGATGATCCAGAATTAAACCCAAGTTTAACCAAGAAGTAAACCTGACACAAGCCAGGTATGCTTTGGTGTTTTTTAATAGGTTCTTCTAAGAAGTTCAATGAATCATTTTAAGCATGTATCAAAATTATCACCATGATTCAAGAGGAAAATAGCAAAACATTCCATTGATGGCTTCTTGATTCTCTTTTTGTTTTCAACACTTGTTTATGTACTCAGTATGTGCTATACCAATATAGATAATGGAGAAAGGAACCATATTCTGGGGATGGACATGCAGACACACTAATCACAATGAGTCCAGAGAGTGACAAGTGTCTGAAAACAACAACCAGAGTTATGTGAAAGCGAGTTGAGGGACAGAGAGGCAGTGCTTGGGGTTCTCAGAGAAGGTGCTCTGAAGAGATGGTACTGCCCTGAGAACTGACAGAAAACAAGAACAGCCACAAGAATGCAGAAGTGTCACAGCACCAGCATCAGGGTTGAAAACTCAGTGAGATCCAAGGGTAGTGAGGGAACAAGACGACAAGGGGGCCAAGAGTTATAAAGAGGCCAAGAGAGATGCAGCAGGCTGGCCATTCATGCCGGGGAAGATGTTTTCATTTAAGCACTACAGGAAGGCAGTGCAGAATTTGGGACAGAGGAGTGACATAATATGACTTACATTACAACAAAAACCCAAAACCCTCTCGTTGTAGTCTGGAGCATGATGATGGTTATAATGGTTACAAATAGAGGGGAAAACCCAGACAAGAGGTCTTCAATCATTCAGGGGAGAGGTAATGAGAACTCTGATGAAGGTGGTAATGTGGAAATTGAGTTGATATAAATAGGCATCAGAACCAAAGATGGAAAGCATAAGATCAACAGTTTCTTTGTTTGAATCTTCATACAGACTTGGGGTAACAGAATTTTTTTTTGGGGGGGGGGCATCATTGCCCTCTGGTAGGAGGCCCAGCCTTGCTCCTAGAGAGCTGCTGCTAGATTTGAATCGTCAACCCAGTGGGCCGCACTCCCGCACACAACCACTACACCACCAGGGCTCAGCCCTATAATGAATTTTTTTTAATGAGTACACCTAGACCACATAAACCTGTAGCTTTGGTTGTTTGGCCAACTGGCTTCTCCAGAAAGAAGGAATTAAGAAAAAATTCAGTAACTCACAGTTCTAATTGTGTCAAATTTGTATCATAGTATTTTCAAGGGCATAAGGATTAATTCGTCAGCAGAATATACAGAGAAACTCCTATAAGAATTTTTGTTGTGAAATGTTCACAGGATTATTAAGCACATCAGACACAAAAATAATTTAGGGCTCAGTTAGGAGAAAGTCAAATACTTTTTACTCAATTGAAGGCAACATATCTTTCTTTCCCTTACTAATTAAAATCTCCTTCTGAGTTACAGAGAGTAATTACACAGAACCCTTTTTTTCCCGAGCGATCAGATATTTTTCACATTCACTTTCTCATTCATTATCACTAGTTATCAAAAATTTTAAAAAAAAGACACATGACACAGAGGAACTGTCAAGAAATTAGGTGACTTGACCAGGATCACACAATTAGCAGAAAATCTAAGTTGTTTGCTACATTTTACAGTTTTGTAGATTAGCTAACTTTAATTACTTTGAAGAGTATTATCCAATAGACAAATAATGCATATTACATGTGTAATTTAAATATTTCTTAGTTAAATTAAAAAGTAACAGGAAACAGATAAAATTAAGTTGAATCATATGATTTCTTTTGTCCAACACATACATAAAATTATCATTCAAAATAAAATTAAGAATACCACCAACATTTTACACTTGGTGATTGGTAAGACCCCAAAACATATATATTTTTATATTTACCTCATTTCAATGTGAACCAGCCACATTTCTATTGTTAAATAGCCACATATTTAGTCGCCAAAAACAAACAGACAACCACAAAAAACCAAACTCCTGCTACGGAGTGGACAGTGTCAGACTCCCCTGGCCCTGTGTGCTTCTAAGGCTGTAAATTCTTGATGGGACTAAATCGCCTCGCCTCAGGGACCATACTGGACAGCATAGCCCGAGGCTGATTATCCAGTTAAGGGATTAGGTTTATCTTTTCCTTTCTCTTGGCATGCCAATGGGCTGCTTCATCATTTTCCCTATCTTCCTGGGTCTATTTGGGTAGAAAGGAAATACAAAGTTAAATTCACTAGTGACTTACTGACAGCACTGTGGTTACCTGATCACCGCTAACCAAAAAGATGCACACTGGAACTCATTCACAATTTGGTGTGACAACTGGATTTTGTGTGAACTTAGCTGGGCCAGAATGCTCAGTAGCTTATTGACAGCTGAAGCTTAGTAATCTCCCATGGCGTGACCTAATATAATCAACTCTATGGTAGGGTTTGATATGAGCAAGCAAACCATTAAACGATTAGAAAGGAACCCAACCCCATTATTCAGGTAACAGACCTGATACAGTTGAAATTGCCTCCCGGCTGTTGTAAGCCTGTGCGCTTTTTGCTTGGTTAGGATCATCCTCCCGTTCTTTAGACTTGGTTCAACAGCCTGCCAGGTTGCCTGCCGAGAAGGGGCCAGTACCGGCCTGTCACCTAAGCTACTGACCTGGGATTCATCTGCCTCTGTAGCCTGTAAGGTTCTTGACCCAGCCTGGATTTATTAGTCTCCAAAGTTACTCATGTCAGAAGCTTCCTGCTTAACATCTGACCCACAGACTTGAACTTGGACTTAACTTGTCAACTTCTACAACTATGTGTGTGTCCTTTCTTGACAGAAATTTCTCTCTCCCTCTCAAAGTCACACTGGTTTTCCTTTTCTAGAGAACCTAGTTGAACACACCAGGTGTGTTGCTTCCGGAAGACCATAACCTAAAAGTCCCAGTGGGACAATTTTTGCTCTGACACTGCATTGCTGTGAGTAAACTGATTTGATGGCACTTAGCAAGAACACTTATTCTGATTTTTTCATAAGCACATGGTGACTACCCAGAATAAAAACTATTTATCCCAAATTTCCATGCTACGAGTTATGTAGTACCATTCAATTCCAGATGCTAGGATAGGGGCCTCAAAATGCATGTTCTGGAAATTGCTCCTTTCCTTTTCTGGTATCTTACTGCCTGACATTAAGATTGATCCTGAGTGCTCTATTTTAAACCATGATGTAAAATGGATGATGTTAGGATTGGTGGCAAGAATCCCTGGGTGTCATAAACAAGTTCCTGACTATTAGCTGAAAGTTTAGCAATTCAAACCCACCCAGGCCTTGGAAGGCAGGCCTGGTAATCTGCCTCCAAAAGTTCACAGGCGTGAAAATGCTATGGACTAGTTCGACTCTGCACAGAGTTTCCGTGAATTGGACAACAGCAACCGTGACCGGGATGGGGGAATAAGTTCGAAGTCTGAGTCTCTAAAGAGTCTCACAAGTGGGTCCACTGTATTAGCCTGGACCAAGAAGCTCCAATGCTTTATTTATATGAAAGAGAAATAAGCTTCTACCATATTTAAGCCATAATTTGGGGTATTTTTCTCAATGGCAATCAACTAATTTGTTTCATAAGATCTGAAATCAATGTAGAATACAATCAACACAGAGGAGTCTCACTAATAGGACCATAGAGACCTACACAAAGGTAAACTGAAGTAGTATGGCACTCACTAGATCTCCTTACTGAGTCAGTGGCTTCTAAGATTTTTTTCCCAATGTTCAGGACAGGCCTAAGCCCATACTTGGAATTTAAGCAGATTCATCAAGGGGGATACAGAAGCAAATACATCATTATACTCCTACCTTGCAAAAGCGTGGGGCTGTTCTGGAGGCACTGCTGAGCTCCAAGATATTCAAATGGAGTCTGCTCCCAGTTTGGGGTCTCTGCCTTCTGATTACAAGCTCAGATCCCAGGGGAGTTGCTCTGGAACTCTGTATACTCTGCTTACTGCTGTTGCTGGAGCCCACTGAGTAGGCCCCACCTCACAACCCAACAAAGCACGGCCTGCTCCTGGGACAACCTCACAACTCTTTTTTTTTATTAAAAATTATTTTATTAAGGGCTGTACATCGTTTTTCCAATACATAAATAAACATACTGTGCCAAGCACCTTCGCACGTCCGCCGCCATCATCATTCTCCAAACATCCACCTTTTCCCTTGAGCCCTTGGTATCGGCTTTTCCAACCCCTCCCCTCTTCCGCTGCTCTCCCTCCACCCTCAATCCGCAATACGTTATAAATTATTATTGTTCTGTCATATCTTACCCTGCCCAACACCTCCCTCAGCCCACTCCCCTGATGTCCGTCCTCCAGACAGGAGGTCGTATGTAGATCCTTGCAGTTGGTTCCATTTCTCTACCCTACCTTTTCTCCACCCATTCAGTAGTTCCAATCTAACCACCGGCCCGAAGGGGCTCACCCATCCTGATTTCCCCATCTCCAGCTCCCCTCTCCACTAGTGTAGCTTCTCCAGTCCATCCGGATGTGCAAGGTAGAGTTGGGACCATGATGGTTGGAGGGGAGGAAGACCTCAGGAACTAGAGGAGACTTGTATGCATCATCACTGTCCGGCTGCACCCTGACTGGTCTGTCTCCTCCCCGTGACTCCCCAATAAAGGGGTGACCAATTACCCACCAGTGGGCCTTGGGTCCCCACCCTTCTCCTCCCCTCACTCGTAATGAAGTGATTCCTGTTCTTTGATGCTCAATACCTGCTCCCTTTGGCTCCTCTTGATCACACTTGCTGGTGTGCTTCTTCCATGTGGACTTTGCTGTCTCCATGCTGAATGGCGACTCGGATATCTTCAAGCTTTGAGACTCTAGACATTCAATCATTTGGTAACATTTCTTTTTGTTTGTTTTTTTTGTTTTTGGGCATCACTGCTCTCTGGTGGTGGGAGTAGGAGGCCCAGTACCACTGCTGGAATTGAACCTCTAACCCAGTGGGCCGCAGTCACGCGCACAACCACTACACCACTGGGGCTCAGCCCACACCATCTTTTCTTCTACTCTGTTTGCCTCTGTATCCATTTGTCTTCAGCAATATGGGGAGTTAACTGGTCCATTGATTTTGATTTTTGTTCTTTGATGCCTGATGCCTGATTGTTTCAGCACCTCATGATCCCACAGGCAAGTGAGCTTCTTTTATGGTGGGTTTTGTTGCTCCTGAGCTAGATGGCTGCTTGTTTATGCTCAAGCCTTTTAGACTCCAGATGCTATAAATCTTTTGATAGCCAGGCACCACCAGCTTTCTTCACCACTCTTGCTCATGCTCCCACATGTCCTCAGTGGGCACCTTGAGGATGTGTGCACACAGTGATATGTATTCCTCCCTCTCTCCACCCCATTTGATGTCTACTGCCTAGACCTTTCATCACCGTGTGGCCACGCTGGCTGTTGTGCTTCTTCTGTGTGGGTGTGGTTTCTTCTCAAGTAGATGGTCTATTGTTTATCTTCAGGCTTTTAAGACCCCAGACAACATATCCCTTGATGGCTGGGCACCATCAGCTTTCTTCACCACATTTGCTTATGTACCCATTTTACTTCAGTGATCATGTTGGGCCAGTGAGCCTTGAGGAATACCAGATTCATAGAACGAAGTGTTCTTGCCTTGAGGAGCACCAGGGTGAGGGTCCAAGGTACACTTGCTGCCCTAATATTTGGCCTATAGATATGTTCTTAAATTTATTCCCACCTTATAACAGATAGTATTTATGTATGGACACACCTCTGTTAGATCTCTGCAAGTGCCCTTTGCCTTCTGGCTCTTTCCTCTATTTCCTTCCATCTACCTCCTGTCCCACCATCTTGTTCCACCTTCAATGGCATTTCAGTGTTTCCTCATAGATTCATTGTCCTTGCTTAATCCCAACCAGGCCTCCCACACCCTCCTTTCCATCGATTCCAGACCACTTGTTGCTCCTCCTCCCCCGTCCATGTGTTTGTCCATACCCCCTCCTCCTCCCCTCTCTCAGGCCCCCAGGGATCGTTGTTTGTCCAGTCCTTTCTGTGGCGCATTGGGTCTCCAGCCTCACAACTCTTCTTATGTTAGAGTCCACTGCTGTAGCCACTGTGTCTACTATTAGCCCATTCTGTGGCTGCAAATCTGGAATGGTCTGGGGGCTTCCTGGCCATTTCCCACTATGACAGAAGGGAGGTGAATCTCCACTGGGCCGATGCCAACATCTATACATGTGCACACACCCGAAACACATCAAGAAATCCTTTTTAAGTCTCAATAGTGTTTAAAAGTCATATACTTTACATAAAAGATAGATCAGTTTTTCAATTAACTCAGAAGCACATAAAATCATACTTTTATATCTGGAAGGAACTTTAGATAGTGGGTGGTTTAGGTTTCACAATAAAATTTTTAAGAGACAAAAAAAACCACAACTGAGTTCCACTATGTACTGGCCATCATTCTACTTTGTCTAATATGATAAGGAGTAAGTAATGAACACAAATCTGTATCAGCATTTGTGGGGCGAGGAGAAGGCGGGAAGTCCCATAATTCATAAACTAAATTTTGCTTTTTAAAAACTTACTAAACTACGAGTATATAGGTAGGACTAATATTTTACAGAGAAATTAAAAGAGGGCAAGTAATTTATACGAGATGATATCTGGCTTGAGGAACTCAAATTGGAACTCTTTCTGCTGCACTGTGCTTTGTCCCCTATTTGCATGGGTAACAACAGTGTTTCAAAGACATACTCTCTAATATAAGAGTAATGCCTAAATGTGGAATACACACTAACTAACCATAAAATCTAAAAAGTTCTGTGATAGGTTGGGGTGGGACAGGGCAAGCCAGGCCAGGGAACATAAAATCGGCACAGGGGAAGAAAGGGAGAACAAGAGAACGAGTACAGAGAATTTTCAAACACTTACCATGACACAACTACCCAAACTGAGGTGCTGAAGTTTTGAACAGAAGTTCAAAATGCTGAGCAGTGCTGTTTGCTGCCGCCAGGGACCACATCAGAGGCAAATCGGAAAAGTAAAACAAAGAGAACAGGTCAATTAGACATTAAAGGGTGTCGCTGCTTTTCCTGAAATACAGCTCAAAATCTGGGTTATAGATACGACAAATGCCATTTAATGAGTCCCCAGGTGCTCCGGCCATTGATTGGCTTAGAGTCGATGTAATCATTACTCGTCTTAAGTCATCATTTTGTACATGGCTTTACATGCCCTGAAGATACCTGCATTCCTTATGACCTCCCAGTCCATTTCCCAAAGGTAAGCAGTTTGAGAGTCTGGCTAAAACAGAACAAGCCAGCTTAGATCCTGTACCACCCCCACCCCAAGAGAAAACATCCCCCCTATCACAGAGGGCTGGTGACACTCTGGAAGAAGAGCAGCAGCAGCTCTGACATGCGCTGAACAGCAGTCTGATGGAATTGCCAATAGAGTCACCCCAAATCAGGATTGAGCTGGTGTCTTTAATGTCAAATGATTCTCTTTGCTGACAAGGATACCAACAACCATTGAACACCTGTCACTAGCAACGTGTCGACTTAAACATACATAACATGTACTTTCTAGTCATGTTCCTGCCATTTTTGCCCATCCATTCTCCATAATGAAAACAGTCTCACTACTGAGACGAGACATCCAGAGATGGGCTGGGCTGCTAGAGAACCATGACTTTTAGGTAGCTTTATGAAAAGTCACAGCTTCATTTGATATGCCTGCCATGAAAAGCTGTGCAAACAAAACGATCACAGCACTAGTTTTTCTTTTAATAATAAAAATTATCCAATCTTATATGCTAATGATTTATTCTAAGCATTTGAACTACATCATACCTAGCAAGATGAAAATCTTAATACAAATCTCTTTCATTTGTTGTAAGTATTCAGAAAGTGAAACAGAAGTTAAGAAGGTGCCAATTGCAATGCAAAATATTTGGTCAGACCCCAGACAAAACCCTTATTGAGAAAAGAATATGATAGAGTATTCCAGGTAAACTAAGCTGACTTAAAAGCAAAGATAAAATAACAAAGTTCACATCCCCAATGTACCAATTGAAGACATATAAGAGCATGAGCAAGGGTGGTGAAGAAAGCAGAAGGGCCCAGCTATCAAAAGATAGAGCATCCGGGGTCTTAAAGGCTTGAGCACAAACAAGCAGCCATCTAGCTCAGAAGCAACAAAACCCACCATAAAAGAAGATCACTTACCTCTGCGATCATGAGGTGCTGAAACAATCAGGTATCAAAGAACAAAAATCAAAATCAATGGACCAATTGACTCCTGATATCGCTGATGACATATGGATACAAAGGCAAACAAAATAGAAGAAACGATGGTACCCAGCTAACAAATGATTGAATGCCTGGAATCTCAAAGACTTGAAGATAATCGAGTCACCATTCAGCACAGAAACAGCAGAGTCCACATGCAGGAAGCACACCAGCATGCGTGATCAAGAGGGGCCGAAGGGAGCAGATATCGAGCACCAAAGAACAAGAATCACATCATTACATAGGAGGAGGAGAGCAGGGTGGGGACCTAAGGCCCACTGGTGGGTAATTGGTCACCCCTTTACAGGGGAGACACGGGGAGGAGACAGACCAGTCGGGGGGGGGCAGCCAGGCAGTGTTGATGCATACAAGTTTCCTCTGGTTCCTGAAGCCTTCCTCCCTGTCCCCCAACCATCATGGTCCCAACTCTACCTTGCAAATCCAGATGGACTGGAGAAGTCACACTGGCATAGAGGGGAGCAGGAGATATGGGGAAACCAGGATGGATGGGCCCCTTCAGGCCAATGGTTAGAGTGGAGATACTGGAAGGGTGGAGGG
>PVJH01031490.1:0-23732 GCA_004026705.1 Nesogale talazaci
GAGCTTGCTTTTGTTTTGTTTTTTAAAAAAACAAAGCAACAGATTAACTAGATCGAGAATAATTGAGAACACGTTGTTAAAAACATTTAATATTATATAGGATATTGCTAATGTGTATATGTTGGTTTAATTATTAATATGTACTAAGAATGCCCTTATTCTTGTGGTTAAAAACCTGCCTAAATTAAATTGGGCTTAAATCAGTGTAACCTGATTCATCCTGGGATGTAACCATTTGAAGTCAGCTAATTTGACTTTTGTGGATCTCTCTCTTTCCTTCAATGAAGAACCCTATTGAACACTGGGGTCATTGCCTGTCCTGTTCTACCCAGGGAGAGTTGAGTCTCACGTTCTTGTGCCCGTGGTACTGGGAAACAAGCAAGTCATCACGTATTATTAGAATGCAGAACTGCATTTCACAGCAGCATTGAGGGCACAGTGGTGCATCTTGTCCGTGACCCCTGTTAGACCTCGGAGTGCATTTACCCGCAGGACACCCGCTCAGATTTACTCGGCTACAGGATGCAGGTGCCTCTCTCCGTCTCAGTATTGAGTTGTTCTGAGGGGAAGGGCGGTAGTGACCTAACAAAAACCTGTGTGCAGTCTTGCTTAGAAGGGGTGCTCACTGTACATCACCCCTGACCTTCTCATTGTTGGGGACACTAGAACACAGAGCCCTGACCTGCCAAGCAGAAGGCCTTAGAAGACCTTTACATTTGTGAAGGACTCGGACTGATGTGTGTGGGCCAGACACCGGATTGTGAGGAGCCTCGTGCTTCTGCGGTGGAAAGCTCCCTGGAGCCACGGGAACGCACTGTGTGGAATCGGACACTGCACACAATGGCTCAGCGCCGTCTTCATGTTTTAAAATTTGTGACAGAATCAGTATGCACATGGTGGATTAGCTAGCTGTGTCTTAGACGCTGCTTTATCTCTTTGAACCTTGAATAACCTTTTTTATACTTGGATATTATGCAGGGATAATGTCTGAGGAGAAATTGATTTCAGCTCGCCAAACTGCCAGAGACGACGACATGTTACTGACTACGTGTTGTTACTTGCACAGGGAGAACTGAAACAGTATAATCAATAAGCCAAACATGAAGTCAGTTTGATGAAAATGTGGTTCAGAAAGGGGCATTAGATGTTATGCGTAACTGTTTTTGCTGAATTAATGATAAGAAACGCCGACTTCCAAAGTAAAACTTAAATGTACTGACTGATTCCATAATCCATAACATTGTTTTTACCACTCTAGCAATCTTGTATACTTACTTTCTTTTCAAATTAAAAAAAAAAAATCAGCTATCCGATACAACTTGTGCCTGTTTTGTTTTCTCCCCCAGGGAGTTCAGCAGTCTTGACTTGGTGGAGAGGAGGGGTTCCCATGCAGAAAGCCCTCTGCGTAACCAGCGTCTGTTTTTAGAAAGCTTTTCCCTCAAAGGGTGTTTCACTGAGGCGATTTCTCTTTCCCAAGGCATGCTGAAGCCTTCAGCACACCTCAACTGCTGGTAGAGCCGGGAGGAGGACTTCAGATCAGGAGAGCGTTTGGAGATTTCTGAGTACTCTGTAGCCATAGAAACACTTTGCCACCTGCCTCCTAATTTTGTGTGTATGGATTCTTGTTATCCCCTCATCATCTTCCGAACGTTTTGCTGTATATTTTTCGCTTCCTTATTTTGCAGATGGGAAGTCGTTCCCCCCCCCCCCCCCCCCCCCCCACACACACACATACACACACACACACCATGGGGATAGGAGAGAGACCCCTCTCTTGGAATGACACCATGAAGATTCTAAGAAGACCGCCAATAAGCCCAGTGTTTCCAAAGTGCGTTTGACTAAGGGATTGCTTTTCCCACAAAGCTCCTACCAGGGTCTCCCTAAGTTGTGGGAAATGGTCATTTCATGTGAAAATGAGAACTTTCACCAGTAAGAAATACCAGGGGCTCCTAGAAACATTTCATCTTTTATTTCTATTTATCACAACCTTTTGGGGGGGTCTCCCATACATAACTGTATGCCAAATGTATGCCCTATGCTATCTTCTTGGTATCTATATGAAGAGAAAGGGGATTGGCCGTGGTTGATTAATGCATATGCATAGAATGTGTTTTCTGCCCATTAACTTTATTACACTGAGCTTTTGTGTGGCAATAGTTTTTTTTTTTTTTTTTTTTTGCTGTATGCCATTTAATTATGTGAATACCAGTCCATCGCCATTACTGATTCCAACTGGTGGCCCCACATAGGGTTCCCGAGACGGACTTTAGCAGACACACCGCTTCACCCTCTCCAGCTTAGTGACAGGACGGCTTGACCTCGTGATTAGCAGCTCATCACTTAACCATAGTTTGTTCACATTACTATTGGTGGGCATTGGGGGGTTTTCAGTGTGGGGCCTTTGTGTCTGGCCCTTTGAACATTCTTGGGCATGTCTTTTGGGGCACATGTACATTTTTTTGATAGGTACAATATATATTTTTTAAAATCATTGGGGGCTCGTACAACTATCACAATCCTTACGTACATCCATTGTGTTAAGCACATTTGTACATTTGTTGACATTCTCAAAACATTTGCCATCTACTTGAGCCCTTGGTATCAGTTCCTCATGTTCCCCCTCCTTCCCCGCTCCCACACATGTACATTTTTGTAATAGAACCTATTAGAGTGTTAGGTACTTTCAGTTTTCCATTTTTATATTCCTACTTAATTCCATAACTGTATGTGTGAAAAAGAACGGATGCATTTGGATTGTGATGATGGGAAGGATTGTGAGCATGTGGACTGCTAGAAACCCAACACCTGGGGCGAAGTCTCCCCAGACCACACCTTGGAAGCAGGAATAATGAGATTGTCTCACGCTCTCAGGCTTGTTCTCAGGAGTGTCAGTTACTGGAGAAGGACGTCGTGCTGGGTAACTGGTCCGTGAACGACAGGAAGGACCCCAGCAAGGTGAACTGATAGTGGCCGCAGTGGGGCTCAAATGTGGCAGTGGCTTTCTATAGAGCATCCCAGAAGTTAACACCAACTTCATTGACATGTGACAGCAATTTGAAGTGCCTCAGAGTTTACCAATCCTTGGTGTTGTCCGTCTTGATGTTTTCACTTTTATCCATACATGGCAGCCACCAATGGCAAACCATTGTGGTTGATTTTACATTACCCTAATGACTAATGAGATGACACTCCTGCTTGTTGACATAAAATATCTTCTTTTTTGAAGTCACTCCTCATCCCTCCTAATTTTTATTCTTTATTTTTTAGGTTTTTTTTTTCTATGCAGTTACTATATGGGAAAGAAGTGATCAATATGTAACCATTTCTCAAAATAGCCTATATGGTCAAGAAATGATATACTATTGACAGAAGAAACCCAAGTTGTTCAGAAAGTATTAGCAAAAAAACAAGCCTTCAGGAATTGAGAAAATAAAATTTCAGATGTCACTTTGTAGGGACCAATCACCCGACACGCCCTCTATCCAGATGATGGAGCGTTTGCCCATGATGATCGCCCTGCAGATGGCAGTGGCCACCTCCAGAAACACTTCATCCCCAGGCCAGGGTGGTCACTCTCACCTCTGATGGCAGCCCATGCCTTAAACCTGGCCACAGCCCATCTACTTTGCAGAGGTACAATTACAAAGATCTTGTCCTGGAGGGATGAAAGCCCCAAACAAAGACCCACTGCCATCAAGCTAATTCTCCCTCACAGCAACTTTTCTGTTTGTTTTTTTCACAGCCACGTTTTAAATGGGTAGACTTCCCCCTGTGGGGCAGTCAAGATGTAAATCTTTACAGGAGCAACTGCAGACCTTACTATTAGCAGCTTGATGCATAAACCACGATGCCACCAAGACACCTTCCTTGATAAGGGACACGCCCAGGAAGACATTGATGATCTCAAGACGCCTTGATAGCCAGGGAGAAGAGCTGGGTCTTGATCATGTTTGTGACCAGGTGGCCCAGTCTGATGACGGACAGTCACTCCCTTTCTGTTTTCCACAGCTAAGATAGTTACGTTTTATTGTGCCCACCTGACCAGTAAACACGTGGGATTAACTGAAGGGCGAAGCGATAAATGACTCGGTGAACCTCACTTTTGCAGTTCTCGGGTCTCTTGCTTTCTGATGGTCAGACCAGGGTGCAGCTGCCTTAGCCAATTCTCTGCTTCAGCTGGCAAGGCTCACATCCTGGGAGATATCCCTGAGAAGAAGCCATGGACCTACTTTGATGCAGCCCTGGGTGCTAGAGGAGAGACCCCTTCCAGCTCTGAGGTACATGCACACTGATTCGGCTTTCCTCCGCTGCAGTCGGCATCATTGTGTGTGTGTTGTGAGATTGAGGAGGACTTTGTAGATTGGTGTTGGACATAGGGGCTAATGTTGGACTTGGGGGCTTGGACGGCACTGGGTTGGGGTTCTTTCTTAATGTACACTTACCCTTTACACCAAACTCTATCGTACATATATGATTTTCTGTGGATTTGTTTCCCTAGTTTATCCAGACTTAACAGCCTTGGCTATGGCGCTGACCATGGTGATAGTTCCCTTCGATGCCCCGGGTCTCCAGGCTGTCCCTCAGAACCAGCTCCATTCCCCACTGGGGACGATAGAAGAAACCATTCTGTATTGTAGCAAGAGTCTAGTGACAGGGGAAGTAGGAAGAGTGCAGTGGGGAGGAAAACGCTAGGGAGCGAGAATTTCCTTTTCTCAACCGTTTTAAACTCCATACCATTGAATAAATTACTGACACTTCAGTAGAATGACCCTATGCCCCAGGCCATGATTGATAAAATGACAGTGATGTCTCTAAGGTGAACCAGAGACATATCCAAACCACAGATAATGAATACATTGAGGGCTCACACTTCACTCTAGCTTCAATATAAAAGCAATTAGTTCTTATAACCCTGCTTGATATGCTCACCCACCGAAGGTCTGGGTGCGATAGCAAAGTGTGGTGAAGACGCCAGGTGGTGTTTGGTATCAGAAAGAACATTGCCAGTCTTCAAACAAGGAGTCATCTAAGTGAGGCATTCTTCTAAAGTCCAGCCTTTGGAAGAAACATACCAGTCTGTGTGATCCAAGGACGAAATAATAAAACTCAAATCCGAAGAGGGGAATGTGATGACGAGTTTTAATTGTGAGCATCTGGTTTGCAGAAGTGTCTGGATGGCAGTGGAAGCCCACAATCCATTTCCAGGGTCCACACATGGACTAAGCCGCCGGCGAGTCCCCTCTGACCACAGTTGAAGGATGTGAAGAGCCTGATGATCAGACAGCAGTGGGAAGCCTGTGATGGCCGATGCAGTGAGGTTGAAATGTAACATCACTTGATCTTACATCTTACTCTGAACTATTTTAAAGCTGTATCCGGTTTTTGTTTTGTTTTGTTTAAGTGAAGAGATAATACATGTGGATTAAGCCTTCCCTGAATTCCTTCAGACGATACAGACCAGGGATGTGAGTAGTTTTGCTATCATGCAGAATGCCTTGGAAAGTGAAGTACCGCAGATGCAGTTAGGTTAAAATCTAACAACATCCTATCATTAGATCTTCCCTTTGACCCATTTTAAATTTGTTCTCATTTTGATATTTTCTTCTTCTTTGAGCTGTCTCTATTTAACTTTGCTATGGTTGTTAGTGATTGTTCTGTCTTGTGTGAATGCTCTCTGTGTAGAATCCAGAGTAGACAGTAACTGAATCAATGGCTCTGTGGGGGGATGGCTGAGGCACTCTGTTCCCTGTTCTGAGTGACAGGCTCAGAAACCCCTAGGACACTTCTCCTCCGACCAGTAGGATGGCTATGGGGCAGAATCCATTCCTCGATCGCAGTGACTTTGGATTTAAAAGTGGGGGGTGTGGCAAAAAGGAGGTTGAGGGGGGATGGGGAGCTCTTAATGATGAGTCCAGAATTTAAAAAATGTCTGCCATGGAGGTGATGATTGTACAACTCCTCTCAATATGACTGAGCTACTGCATTGCATGATTTGTAAATTACATGCCCAAACTATTTTTCTTAAGTTTGAAAGACAGGGCTGAGCCTCGGTGGTGTAGCAGTTGTGCGCGGGACTGCGGCCCACTGGGACGGAGGTTCAATTCCAGCAGTGGGGCTGGGCCTCCTACTCCCATCACCAGGGGGCAGTGATGCCCCCCCCCCAAAAAAAAAGTTTGAAAGAGGTGGGATTCAGACAAATGGAAGGGTGAGGTACACAAATCAGACAGACTTCTGGACTTTGGAAACCTTTGGGAGAAGGCAGACAGTCCCGAGGCATTGTGCGTGGAGACTCACACGTTGGTGATGGGCTGTTTTCACAAGATCCAGTGCATGCAGTCCCACCCCGGCCTCACGTGTGCTTCTGACATGGCAATGGCAACCTTTCGCCAAAGAGGGCCCCTCTGCCTCGGCGGCGGGGCGTCCGCCTGCCTGCCCTCTCCGTGGCGCTTCTGCCCCGCACCTTTGTGGGGGGCACGAGGACTAGAGAGTCGGCTTGTTAGGGCAGGCACAGACAGCCGTGCTTCTCAACCTTCAGTGTCAGCTGGGAAGGGCAGACTCGGCTTCAGGAGGTCGGCGGCGGCCTCCTATGTGTCTCAACCCTTGGCACCTGACTCAGGTCAAAGCCTTGGAGCCTGTGGAGCAAGCTCTCTGAGCAGCTGAGTCGCTGCGAGTTGCCGCGGACACGTGACCGACAGCCCTGCATGGGCCGTTTGACTCTGCGGAGGGAAGGCTTGGTGACCTTCGGTGAAAAGCACAGCCAGGAAACCCTGTTGAGCAATTCTACCTTGTAGCCCATGGAGATGCCAATGGGTTGTGATTCTTGGCTTGGGGTGGAGCCTGAGAATTTGCATGTATAGTAACTGTTGCTCCTCTGATGCGCAAACGGCTGTCTCCAGAGCACACTGTGAGTAGCAGGATCTGGGGTGGAAACTCCTCCACCCACCATAGGACGAGTGGCAGCAACCTGGAGAAACGCTGCCTGGTTCGGTGACTCCAGCCCGCCCCTAGCCCCCTGCTCCTGCACTCTTACTCACACAGAGGTGTCTTGGTTTCTATTGCTAATTCCTTTGGTGTCGTTAGGTGCCGTCAGGTGTCTTCTGACTCCTCGGGACCCCGTGCACAGCTGAAGAAGACCCCGCCCCGTCCAGCACCGTCCTCGTGGTCAGAGCCCGTTGTTGCAGCCGACACGTCAGTCCAGCTCATCAAAACTCGGCTTCTTGAAATCTTCAACCCGGTGCGCCAGGACGTGAATGCACCATGCCGGCATGCAGCAGGAAACCAATAGAGAGGTCCGAGGGGCCGGCCCCAATCCCAGCTACCTGGACAGCTCCCCTCCCCCCAGGAGAATTCACTTCAGAGGACAGCACTGAAGCTGCAGCTCAGGGAGAGGGACATGTCTGATCAGAGCACACAGGAGCAAATGAAGGGGGAGGAAGGGAGAGTGGAGCACATCCTGGCCCACCAAGCCTCAGGATGATATGCCTGCACTGAGCAGCCAGTGCAGAGAGGACCATAAGGCCGGCCCCACGATGAGACACAACATACTCACTGACCCTTGGTGCTGTGGGGGGAAAAAGTGGAGACAGAGTGTGGGGCTGGCACTCAATCTGATCCCACCACACTGAAGCAAAATATTAAGGGTGTGCAACAGAACAGCAAAGGAAGCAAATCCATGAATTCCCAAGGGAATGCCAAAGGTAGACTTTGGGACTAAGGTGTGGAAGCCATCAGACTCCACTGGAAAGCACTCCTAAAGGTCAACAAACAGACCTTGAACTATTTACAGGCTTTTCTTTTTTTGTGATGGCTTTTGTTGTTGTTTTATTTTCTTTTGTTACTCTGTTTCGCTCTGTCTTGTTTTCTGGGCATATTTTTATCTCTGCAGCTCTATCTAGATAAGAGAAGCAGGATAAACAATCTGGAGGAGAAAACAACAGGACTGACAGTTCAAGGGGGACATGAGAGATGGGTGTGGGGAAAGGAAGTGGGGATTAACAAACCCAGGGGCAAGGGAACCACAAGTGATTCAAAATTGGTGACAAGGAGGGTGTAAGGGGCCTGGTAAGAGATCTGATCAAGGACAATGCAACTCAGAGGAATTACTGAAACCCAAACGACGGCTGAACATGATATAGAGGGCTAAATACAGGCATGTGCATATGTAAATATACTTATTTATAGTGATGGAGAAATAGATCTATGTGCATATATTTATAGGTTTAGTATTAAGGTAGAAGTATACCCTCAATGCAAGAATGTTTTGTTCAATTAAACTTTCTGACACAATCGCAGAAGACATATGTGTGCATAAGCAAATGTGGTGAAGAAAGCTGATGGTGCCTGCTATCAAAAGAGATAGTGTCTGGGATCTTAAAGACTTGAAGATGGCTGAGCCCTGGTGGCACAGTGGTTGTGTGCGGGACTGTGGCTCACAGGGTTGGCGGTTCAAATCCAGCAACAGCTCTCCAGGAGCAAGGCTGGGTTTCCTACTCCCACCAGGACAGTAATTGGGGGGGGGGGGGGGAGACGGGACTTGAAGATAAACAAGCAGCCATCTAATTGAGAAACAACAAAGTCCAATCGCCCAACCTGAAGGGCACCTGCCTGTGTGATCAAGAGGTGTTGATAGGATCAGGTATCAAAGAAGAAAAAAATCATATCATTGTAAATGAGGGGGAGTGTGGAGTGGCGACCCAAAGCTTATCTGTAGGCAACTAAACATCCCCTTACAGAATGGTTGCAGGGAGGAGACAGCCAGTCAGAATGCAGTATAACACTAATGAAGCATACAACTCGCCTCTACTTTTTTAATGTCCCCCACCACCTTGATCCCAATTCTATCTTACAAATCCAGCAAAATCAGAGCATTTAGACTGGTACAGATGGAAACATAGCCAATCCAGGAGAGATAAACCCCTCAGGACCAATAATGAGAGTAGAGATAGCAGGAGGGGAAGGGAAGGTCGGGGAGAAAGGGGAAACTGATCACAAGGATTTACTTATAACCCTCTCCCTGGGGGATGGGCAGCAGAAAAATGAATGAAGGGAGACATCAGACAGTTTTTGTTTAACAGCAATTGTCATATTTTCCTCTTACTAAGTAGAATCTTTGATTTTACAAGAAACACCTGTGTTTAGTGGGTAGGATCTATTTTTCTTGAACAACCTGGAAAATGAGCATGGTTGTACATAAGCAGTTCTGCTAACCAAAGCTTTATTTGGAAATTTACTTTTTGTACAAATGAAATTATAAGATGTTTGAAGTACTTTCAAGTCACTTTATAAATAAAATGCATAGTACTTGTGTTAGTCCGGGTAAGCTAGAGGAACAAATTTCAAAGACACGCATATGGATATAAGGAAAGGGTTTATATACAAAAGGAATGTGACATTGAGAAGTCAGCCCAGCCCAGTCCAGTTCAAAGTCATAAGCCCGATATTAACCCATATGCCCGAAATCAGTTTATAAAGTCTCCTTCTGACTCACAAAGTCACAGGTCAGTGGGTGCAGAATTACGGTGCTGGCAGGGGTTTCCCCATGGCTCCTTGCTTCCAGGACTCAGGGTCCATCATCAGCATCCCGTGGTGGCAGAAGCAACTCATCGCTGACAGAGGTCTCCATGTGGCCGCTCCAGCTTCAGAGGTCTGACTCCATGAGGGCAAAGCCGTGTGGTCTCTGCCGGCTCCTCCAGCTTCTCAGATGCTACCATCTTGTCTTGTCCGTGATTCATCGTCTCTGAGACTAACTCCCAACAACTGAGGAAGATAGCTTCTCATCTTCATGAGGGAAATATCGTAAGATTTCCCAGAAGTCTCAGGAGAAAACCATGCCCACACAGAGGTCTCATTGACTACTCAATGGCTATCTCCAGATTAACAGGCTAGACTCCACCCCTACATTTCAATCATAAAATTAACATAAACACATGACTGCCACATACTTAATTTGTTTATAATGTAAAATATATGTCAAATACCTTTATCAATTTGAGAATAAAGAGAGTTACTTATACTGTTGTATTTTAGTTTTTTTTTTGGGGGGGGCATCACTGCCCTCTGGTGGTCATGGGAGCTACCCAGTCTTACTCCCAGACAGCTGCTGCTGGATTTGAACCGCCAATTGAACCGCCAAGCCAATGGGCTGCAGTCCCGCACTCAACTACACCACCAGGGCTCAGCCCCTGTATTTCAATTTTTAAAAAACTTCCTGGGCTTTAAAACTAAGAAGCATATGGTTTGGGTTTTAGCTCCAGGGGAGGTGTTTATGAAGAAAGCCTGTGGTAGACAAGTGCTTTTGAAGACATAAAGTTGGTAAAATAGAAGTCTGGTCTTGAAATAATCCTGTTGACACCCAACCCAACCCCCATTAGTCATTCAAAATCAAAGTGACCCTCTAAGACAATGGTTCTCAGCCTTCCACATGTCACCATCCTTCATACAGTTTCTTACAGTGGTGACCCCCTCCCCCATCATATAAATATTTTCATTGCTATTTCCTGTCATTTTGCTACTGTTATGAATCAGGCGACCCCACATCAGACAGCGTTAAGACATGAAAAAATAATTTTAAAATGATCAAGGCTTCGGGAGGGAGGAGGGAGGAAGATGAGCTAATACCAAGGGCTCAAGTAGAAAGAAAGCGCTTTGAGAACCATGATGGCAACAAATGTACGAATACGCTTGATACAATGGATGGATTGATGGGTTGTGAAGAGTTGTACGAGCCCCTAATAAAGTGATTTTTAAAAAAGAAACAGCAAAATAAAAAATAAATGTCTAGAAAAGAATGATGTACAAATATGCTTGATACAATTGATGCATGGATTGTTATAAGAGCTGTGAACATCCCCGAGAAAATGATCTTTTAATAATAATAATGAAATTGGATTCTCTTTTGATGAGTCCTAACCAAGCATTATATCCTTCCCCCCCGGGGACTGGTCTCTCCTGGTTACATGTCCAGGGGATATGAGACGAACTTTAACCGTCCACACATCCAGGGGATGTTCTGCTTGTTCCTCACCAAGGCAGAGTGCTCCGTTCCTCCAGCAACTCAGAGTGCTTCCTCTAGTCTCCAGCACCGTCATTTCAATGAACCAGTTCTCCCACTGTCTTCCTTACTCCATAGTCAACTTTCACATGTGGAAGAGGGGGTGGAAAGGACCGGGGTTTGGAGCAGGTGCTCCTGAGACCTCAAGGGGACCTCCTGGCTCTTCAGCAGTTTTAAGAGGTCTTGTGTGGTGTCATGGTGTCGTTGTCCTTAAGCACCAGGCTGTGAACCTCAAGGTCAGCAGTTGGAAACCACCCACAACTCCCTGGTTGGAAGCCCAGGCGTTCAAGCACGGTGTCACCGCCTCAGTGTCCTACAGGCCGTCAGGAGTCAGCGTCCACTCCATGCCAGTGAGGTTGGTGGTTTGGTTTGGGCGGCAGATTCCCCCTGCCGTCCTCTGGTCAAATTGTGTGTTCTCCTTAGTGACTGAAGATGGCGCCACCGTGTTAGTCACGCAGGGAAACTTCCTATTCTGAATTTCCATTCACAGGAATACATGTGAGGATGAAGGCATGTTGCTGCTTTTTCTAGCGTTGCCTCTCCTATTCGCCAGCTTGACATGTGCTGACAGATGACAAATTATTTTGTAGGCGGAGCACATTTTTCATGGTGGAAATTGGGCTGGATGATCTTTTTTTAGCTAAAGAAAAAAAAATTAGTTCCTCAAAGGTCACTTCTCATGAAGTTCCCTGTAGAACAGTACGCCTACTGAGAATTTCTTTCGTGTGGTGTGCCTCCTCCTGCTTCAGCCTGGGGGATGTGGCCGAGTCTACAAACGAGTACACGTGTCCCAGATGTGCGACGTAAACACAGGCGCGATGAACGGAAGACTCGGAACCACCCCTGGAGCACGGCCAACACTGAAAACTTCTGTGCAGAAGTGCCACGCCCCCCTACACGCTACCCTCCGCAGAGCAGGCGGGGGTCGGCAGCATGAGCACCTTGGTCGGCTGGTGGGTCCCTCTACCTGACTGGACCCCACGGAGGATCCCTGGGCCGGCGGCCACTGCCTTGCTGGGAGGCCGGGGTAGTGCCCCTGGAGCTCAGACCCAGAGAACGGAACCTAGAGGCTGGCACTAGGCTGGTCCTAGTGGATGAATTCTATATTTAAGATCCACTGCACTTTTTAAAATTTCTGGATTTTTATAAAGTGTTTTTGTACCCACCCCCCTTTTTAAAGGACAGGTTATGGATACTCCACCTGGTGACATGTAACTATAGATTATAGGCTCGAAGGAGCTGAGACACTCACTTGACAATAGGAAACCAGCTTTCAGTTTCTTTTTCATGATGACATCAGAGCAGGCGGCCTACTGACTTTTCCAGCAAGGCCTGGGAATGCCCCCTGGGGCGGGGGGAGAGGTCTGTGGCTCCTCTTAGCTGCCTTGAAGAGAAGTCACCTCTTTCTGATTAGTTAGTAGGTTCTCAGTCTCAGTCATCATGAGAATCGCCCAGGGGCTTCTTGCTAGAAGAGAGATTACCAAAGTGGGGACCAAGGGTTTGGTGGTCGGGTGTCTCTGGTGATGCGCACGGGTGGATCGGCCGCCATTGGTGGGTTCCGTGGGGTAGAGCCCATCCTGGATCAGAGAAGTGGACTTAAAAGCATTCAGGAGAGCAACCAGATGTCCTTCAGGCAATCAGATATGCACACACAGATGTCATCTTTGCCCCCACGCTGACAGCTTGGCTTTAAAAGGAAGCAGCATGGTTTCACTGGTGAGGAGGAGGGCCAAAAAGAGGAGACGGGCAGTGCTCAGTGAGGGGAGAGTTGTGGCCAGGCGGAGTGCAGCTGGATGGCCCGGGGCCTCGGAGAGGCCGGGGCTGCTGAACAGAGCAGCACGTGGGCAGCGATAGGGACGAGTCTTTCTTGGACCTTGCTCTTTGCTCTCCCTCATCCCAGATACTGAGTGAAATTCTGTTACATCAGCATTCCTTTTATTCTTAGACTGTGACTCCAAAGAACTAGCGGACATTCAGCCGTTTCAAGCGGTAGCCTCTGGGCCAGACCCAATGCATTTAAGGAAGAAGGCCTTAGCCACAAACAAGCCTCCAGGAGTTGATGGAGCCACTTGAAAGGTTTCAAGAAGCTAAGGATGCGCTAGAAGCCCTCACTCTACTATGCCAGGAAGGTTGGAAGACACTACCTGGTCACTGACTGAATGAGATTCATGACTTACTCATTACAAAGCAAGATGACCCAGTCGAATTTCAAATTTTAGAACAATTTCATGGATGTTACATTCGATTAAGTTTTTCTGAAGATCATCCAACAGCAGTTGCAGTAGTACAGGGATGGGGAGCTGCCAGATCTACCTGGCAGCCACAAAGGACGTCATCGCTGACACTGGCAATAGGCTGAAAGCAGAGACGACCAGAAAGATTTTTTTTTTTTTTTTTTAGGCATCACTGCCCTCAGGTGGTGGGAGTAGGAGGCCCAGCCTTTGCTCCTGTGAGCGGGAATTGAACCTCCATCCCAGTGGGCTGCAGTCCCGCGCACAACCACTACGCCCCCGGGGCTCAGCCCCAGAAAGATGTTTACCTGTTGTGGCAGTCACCTAATCTGGTGTCAGTGTGAGGATTCTGAGTGTAGGGGTGGAGTCTAGTTTGTCAATCTGGAGATAGCCAGTGAGACCGCTGTGTGGACATGGCCTTCTCCTGAGAATTCTGGGAAATGTGGTCATTCCTTTTTGGAGGTGGGAGACACTCTCTCTCTCGGTTACCTTCCTTGGAGACTTCCTCCTGACAACACTCACCTGGAGACTCTACTGGCAAGGCGTCCTTCCTGTGAGACACTCCTAAGGAGAAATCACATAGAATTGCCCTCGTACCCTGAGCTGGACAAGCCACATGCAACCAGAACTCTGAAGCCAGAGGAGCCATGTGGAGACTCCTGCCAGTACTGAGGTGTTTATAACGCCACAGAATCCAAAGGCATTCTACCCATCTGGCTTGTGATCATCTTGCATTTGGCATAATTGCTTGGGTTTCATGAGTCTAAAGAGGACTCTATAAACTAGTATCAGACATATGGGCTAATATCAGACTTAGGGTGTTGGACTGGACAGGGTTGGGTGTTTTCTTAAGGTACAGTTGCTCTTGCATATAAAACTTTCTTATACACAAATGAGTGTTTATGAATTTGTATCTCTGATCTACCCAGACTAACACACCTGTGTTTTATTGATGATGCAAAGGATTTTGACTGTGTACACCACAATAAATTATGGATAGCCTTGAAAAGAATGGAATTCCAGAGCAATTCGTTGTGCTCCTGTAGAACTTGCACATGGATCAAGAGGCAGTTGTGCAAATGGAAGAAGGGCATACTATCTGGCTTCCCATCAGGAAGCATGTGTGTCAGGGTTGTGTCCTCTCACTGTACTTAACCCATCTGCATGCTGAATAAATCATCAGAGAACAACAGGGCATGAGGAAGGCTTGTTAACCTTTGCTCTGCAGTTGACATGACCTTGCTTGTAGAAAGGGGACTTGGAGCACTTGCTGATGAAGATCAAGGATCACCGCTTTCAGAATAGATTAGAGATTAATGGAAAGAAAATGAAAATCCTCACAATTGAATCAATAAGTAGCCTCATGATCAATGGAGAACAGATTAAATTGTCAAGAGGTCCATCTTGCATGTATCTACAGTCAATGCTTATGGAAGCAGCATCCAGGAGATAAATGACACATCATACTGGGTAAATCTGCTGTAAAGAATCTCGTTAAAATGTTGAAAAGCAAAGAGGTGACTTTTGGGACTAAGGTGTGCCTGACCCCAACATGGATTTTTCAATGGCCTCATATGCATGTGAAAGTCAGACATCGACTAAGGAAGAAGGGAGAAGAGTTGATGCGTTTGAATTTCGGTGCCAGGGAGAACCTTGAAGGTACCACAGACTGCCACAAGAGCAGACAAATCTCTCATGGAGGAAGCCCAGCCGGACACTCCTTTAGAATCGAGGATAGCAAGACATGACATTATATACTTTGAACATGTTTGGGATCATAATCTCTTTTAGAAAAGTTGATAGCAGACTGGTGCCAAGGTGTGTTAGACTGGGCTGTGTAGAGAAACAAAATTCATATATGTATAATAGAGACCTTTATATGAAGAAGTGACTTCATTTCAAAAAGGCATCCCAGACCAAGTCAAGTCCGTAGGGATGCTAGCCAAAGCCCTCTCCAGACTTCCATAGCTGCAGGCTGATGGCTCTAAAAGGGGGAGAAGGGATCAGGGAGCTCACCGAGCAGGCCAGTGGGTACAGAGTAGCATGGATCCAAGGTCAGTGACAAGTTGGCAGGGTGCTGACAGCTCTCAAAGTCAGGTGGTCCCCATGTGGCCGCCCTTGGTGGCAGACATGGAGTCTCAGTAAGCAGGAAAGTGAAGGGGCAGAGAGCAGTCACTCCCAGGTTTTCACTTATAAAAAGGCCCCACTCCCTTGGGGGCATCATTAGGCTGTGGGACCTCAGCCCCTAGCCAAGTGCGAGTGACCATAAACGCTAACTGGCACACAAGGAGTTGGAGATGAATGACGTCTCAAATGCCCAACTCTTTCATGATGCTATCCAGCTCCATTTTGCCCCTGCTTCTCCCAGGAGGATATTCCCTCATATTTCTGGGTTCTTCAGATTGCTGAAGTATGCCACAGAAACTCATAAAATGTTGAGGAATTGTCTCATGGAGTGTTGGGGGCCCTTCAACCCCAAATCCAAAGGCCAGGCAGGGGTGAGCCAAACGCAGGGTCCAGAGCCAGAAGTCAAAAACATCCAAAAGTCGCAGCGCATCCTCTTGTTGCCGTGAAGGCTTCGTTAGGAAACAGAGGGCTGGCTTTTCAGGAGAGGCCCTGGCATCAGTATCTATCCAGAAGGAAAACCAGAAGGGTGGCTTGGCTTGTGCCCAGTTCAAAGGGAGGGTCTTAAAGATGCCGTCACGGACACCAAGAGGTGAGGCCTGATCCACCCTCTGCTGTGGTCAGGTCTTCATCTCAGCCTATTCCATAGTGGAGATGGGACAAGAGCCCCAATTGCAGAAAGGTCAGAATGATCATATAACACATAAGGAATTATGGTTATGGATTGACTCCAGTTCACTTTTGTCAGGAGAAGACAGTCGCATGGATGGTCAGTGAAGAAGAGGAAGACTGTCAGGAAGGTGGGTTGGCATGATGGCTGCCAAGATGGGCTCCAACATGGCCCAGTTGCAGGTGTGTTGCTGTTCTGTTGGGCCATGGGCCACTTGTTGCGAACCCATACGACAGCCCCTGCCAACTGCAACATGGCTTCCGCGAAAGGTCAAGAGTCAGTGTTATTGTGATGCCAGGGTCCTGTAAAGCCTTTTCCCCAGTTGGAAATGTAGAATGATATCTCTTAAACTATCAATGGGTACCCCCTCACCTGCCCAGAAATATCTTTTCCCTTTGACCCTTGTCTCCATCCTGTCGGCTTGGGTAATTCTGTGACTCTTGCCTTGGGGGAATGATAGTTGAGAGGAGAGTGGGTTCAGAATTTGGCAGGACTTGGGCAGAAAATAGATTTAAAAGGGTGACAAGAGTGAGACTTCCTCACCCAGCTCACCACCCTCAGAAAAGAAAAGGACTTTCCAGTAGGAGGGAAGATGTTTTCATTGCAATGGTGTGTCCACTTGATGGGAGACACAAATGATTGGCTGTCAAGAAATAGTCAGATATGATATCATATACTATAGTCAGATATTTTACATTACATCATATATCATATGGTTATATTATAGGAAGATATTCTATTAGGTGAGATCTAATATAATGTCATCCTTTCTGTAATAAGATCTGCTATGAGGAGCCCATCAACTAGAAGGTAGTTTTCTTGAGGATGGGGCTGCTTCTAATAAATTTGAAGGATCTGGCAAGGCTTGATGCATTTTGCTGTGTCTGGATCCTTCTGGTTCTTTGGGCTTATGCTAGCAGCCTTCCGATCAATCCTAGGACTCATCGACAGCCTACCGTTTTATCCGTGGACCTGGAGTCATTCACCTTTGCTGTCAGAAACCTGCTGTCTGATATGCTGATCATAGGTCCAGCAGCAGCTGCTCTCATATCAATCAGGAAACGCCTCCAGCCTAATGTCTAGACCCAGAACTTGCCAATCTCCAAACTGTGTAAGCCATTTCCTCGACATGAACCCACATCACCTGTATGCACACACACGCATCAGCTTCGTGGATTTGCTTCTGTAGGAAACCAGTTTAAGAAAGAGGAAGCTAGCGCAGAGGAAGGAAGGGTATCTGGAAGGTGGTCAGGGTGGTCAGGGAGTGGACTCGGAGATAACGCCAGGGAAAAGGCCATGGTCCAGGAAAGTCACCCATTTGCCTGGGCTAACTTCTGGTGGAAGGGGATCTCAACTTAAAATTTACACAACGTGTTACCAACCCAGTGCCACCAAATCCACTCTGACTCAGAATGACCTTAGGAATTGTGTTTTTCCAACTATGACGTTCTCCCATGGAGTGCCGGTGGGTTTCAATCACTGGCCAGGCTGTTAGAAACAGGAATGACGTCACAACTACGTGACCATGAGCCGGGTGCCCTGTTGATACCACTCTGGGCACCCACTGGGAGGAATGTCATAGCGACCCAGGGTTTTTGCTTGGGCAACCCAGTTGCTGCCAAGTGAATTCCAACGCCTGCTGACGCCATCTGTGCCTGAGACTCGCCGTGCTCCTTAGGGGCTTGGGTCACTGAGCTTCTGGCTGGGCTTGAACCTCCAATCTTTTCACTAGCATAAAGGTATGTTAACTGCTCATATGATGGATAGATGGACCTCTTTGATGTGCTGAGAAGCAACGATGTGGTTGTGAGAACTAAGGTGGGCTTAACCCGGGCCAGGATATTTTCAGTCGCATCACACGCGTGTGCAAGTTGGATGTTGAATAAGGAGGATGGAGGGAGCATCGATGCACCTGACTTCTGATGGTGGCACCGAATGTAGACAGGACCACGGACTCTCACAGACTGAACATGTTTGTGTGGGAAGAAGGACAGCCAGATGCCCCTGAGATGCAAAAAATGGCCAGGCTTTGTCTTAAGGATTTTAGACACATTGTCATGAGAGTCCAGTCCCTGGAGAAGGACATTGCGTTTGGTGAAGGGGGAGGGCCTGCAAAAAGAGGAAAACCTGAGACAAAATGGCAACACAGCGGCTGCATCGATAGACTCAAACATAAGGACAATTATGAGGGAAACAGATTGTGGTACCAGTTGCATAAAACTCTTTGATGTGATTGAATTATGGAATGGTATGACATCTGTACTAACTTCCAATAAAGTGATTATGGAAACACATGTACACAAAAATGTGTTAAAAACAATGAAAACCAGTTTCATTTTAAAAACAGATCATAGTAGTTATTTTTTTTAATTTCACAAAACTACCATTTAAAAATTCAACAAGCACTTCTATTGTTGCCATTTCATAGACATCTCATTCTCTCATTATTAAAAAGGGATATTACAAGAATTTTGTCATTAACCAATACCTTTAACTTACCCAAATTAAATAACTAAAACCTCTGACACCGGAATGCAATCCCATAATTTTATGTAGGTGCATCTGTTGGTTGAAAAATTAAACATACACTGCCAAACATATTTAAAACTGAAAGCTGTTTCGTAACATATTTCAAAGAGGAAATGGAAACACAGTGCTATTCTCTTTTTAAGAAAAGAACAATTGTGAGGGGGCTGAGCCCTGGAGGCGTAAGTGGTGGAGTGAGGGACTGTGGCCCGCGGACTTGTGGTTCAAATCCAGCAGCGGCTCTCAGGAGCAGTGCTGGGTAGCGCCCACGACCACCAGAGGGCAGTGATGCCCCCCCCCAAAAAAAAGAACAATTGTGAGGATGGTCCAGGACTGGGCGATCTTTTGTTCTGTTGTGTGCAGAGCCCCTGTGGGTTACAAAGAACACCTTACAACCACGAGGACGACAGATGGGTGAGCACCAAATGGTGTCGGCCTGGGCAGGGGGCCCGGCGTGGGCAGGCTTGAGTGGGGGGCACCTGAACAAGCCCTGCTCTGTGTTCAGCAGCCTGTGGCCCTGATGACCCTGGGGGAGCTCCCGAGGATCGAAACGCTCCCCTCTGAGATCTGGGGGGACATGGAAGAGGGACACTGTTGACACATCCACTTTTGCCATAGAAAAACACGGAGAAGCCTATGGAAAAGTGTTCCCTTTGCAGCTGGTGGGAGAACTGGGGTCACAATGGCTCAAAAAAGATGCATTTGTGGGCTGAGCCCCGGTGGCGTAGCGGTTGTGCGCGGGACTGCGGCCCACTGGGACGAAGGTTCAATTCCAGCAGTGGGGCTGGGCCCCCTACTCCCACCGCCGGAGAGCAGTGATGCCAAAAAAAAAAGAAAAAGATGCATTTGTTAGAGCGCAGTGGAGAGGGAGGGCTGGTATCTCCTGTCCCTCTTCTCATCCATAATGATGCACTTTCAAGAGCAATGGCTGCACTTGTGGCCAAAACCAAAACATGTGCTGCAGTCTCCTTTGCTTATTTCTGTCTGAAACATCAGAAAGGAGGAATCTGGGACATTTGCTTACAGATTAGCCATGTGGGCGCAGCATTGAACACCCCAAAAGGGGGTGAAAACAGTAACCATAAAAAGCATAGCACTTTTTTTAAAGGATTGCTCTTAATGAAGGCTGCAGAACATGAACACAGTTCATCTTTGAATACAGGGCTTAAAAAATGGTTGACCTGGCCAATGCTTGGCTTTATGTAGAGCCGCTATACATGTACTAGAACCCATTGCTGTGCAGTCGATTCTGACATGGCAGCCCTGTTGGCCAGAGCAGGACGTTCCCACCAGGCTTCCACAGCTCTGAGTCTGTTGGGAAGCAGACTGCCACATCCCACTGATGTGGGTGGCTGGTGGGTTTGAACTGCCAGCGCTTTGGTTAGCAGCATGTATCTATTATACTGCCTGGGTTCCTCCTCATCTACGTGTGTGTGTTTGTGTATGTGTTAGGCATTTGCTTGCCACAATCAAATTTCTTTTCTTTTCTTTTCTTTTTAAGATTAGGGGGATAGGGCTGAGCCCCAGTGGCAGAGTGGTTGTGTGCAGGACTGCGGGCCACAGGGTTGGTGGTTCAAGTCCAGCAACAGCTTTCCAGGAGCAAGGCTGGGCTTCCTACTCCCACCAGGGCGGTGATGCCACACACACACACACACAAAAAAAATTAGGGGGATTAAGAGGAAGGATCATTTAATCCAGTTAGGAGAGAATACCTGCCTTGAGTATTATGATTGTTCAGGATTGATCTGCACGAGAGCAGAGTGCCAACCTCCAAAGATTAGATGGTGACTGAGGAGGAAAACTCCGGGAAGGAAGGCGAGAGTAGTTATACCACTGAAGTCACTGGATTCTGCATGTGGAAACTGGATTCTGCATGTGGGGGGACTTCTCGTATGTTCTCAATGAGTACACAGAAGACAGATAGATAGATATCAGGGGAACAGGCAATGAGGTTCTGTGGGGTGGAGGGAAGCTTGCTAAACAATGGCAGCATGTTCATATCCTGATAGGCTTGACCAAACAGGAAGGGAGATGGATGGTTGGTCCACGTGACTCTTAATGTTTAGGGCTGGCTTACTGCAGCAGCTCTCTAAGCAAGTCGCTCCGTTGTGATGTGCAGCAAGAAAGAGAACATGCCAACCTTCCCAGGAAGATCTCTCAGATTTACTCTTCTTGAGGACTTAGGGGATTTGCTTAGCCTTGAAATGTATCTCTCCAACCAATGAAAAGGGATGTGCTGATTGGCAAAGCCAGAATCCCCTTCCCTCTCCCCCTCCAATTGAGGAAGTGTGGGATAGAGGGAACAAGTGTTCACTGTAGTCATCTGAGCAAATGTCATGTTACGCTATGACAGTGGGAAATCCGGTTAGGACATGGGAGCACAGGAACGTGTGGTAAATCCATGTCTTCTGTTGTCATCAAGTGCTGACCAGTCAGTGGTGATTCACAGCAACTCTGTGGACAGCAGGATGAACCAGGACTCGGGTCTGTACCGTCCTCACAAGTGCTATGGTTGAGTCCGCTGTTGCCGCCACCTGTCAATATAGCTCATGAAGGGCCCTCCCCCCTGTTTCACGGCCACTCTACCCGCATGGTGAACCTCTCCAGAGGCTTGTTTCCTCCTGGCATCATGTCCTAAGAACAAGCGACAAAGTCTCATCACCCTCACTCCCAAGGAGAAACCCCTCGGTACTTCTTCAATCGCCGATCTTTTTGTTCTCCACTTGATCTGAGCCCAAAGGCCGAGAAGCGATGATCTGTTTATTCTTTTGACAGTTTATGGTGGCTTCAGTATTCTTCTCCAGCACCACAATTCCAAGGCAGCAGTTCCCCTTTGACCTTCCAAACCCATCCAGTCTTCTCATGCATAGGAGCATTGGAAAATGGGTGTGGTCCAAGCGACGTCTCTGCTCTTTGGCACTTGAAAGACTTCTTTTGCAGCAGAGCTGTCCATCGCTCAACAGGTTTGTGTCCCCTCACCCCCTCTTGCTTTTGACTCTCGTTTCTGTGAGCTGTGATTGTGGATGCAAGGAAAGTGAATCCTTTAAAATTCCAAACTTTTCTCTATTTACCATCATGTTATGTATCAGTCCAGTTATGAGGACTTCTGTTTGCTTCACACCGAGGTGTAATCCATATGAAGTCTATGGTCTTTGACCTTCATCTGGAAGGGCTTCAAATTCTCTTGATATTCAGCAAGCAAGAATGTGTCAGGCTGTCAATGGGCCGCCCACATGTGTCCTAGAAATAATAATAATTTTAAAAAACACCTGAGGATGAGTGTGGTCACTTTTCTATGTCTACAGGTACTTGCATCTCATTTATATGAGTAAATAAAACCAAGAAACCACACCTACTCCTCTCACCTTGATTCTTACTTCACCCACCCTCTAGAGGAGAGTGGAACTGCCCCAAGAAGCTTCCAAAATTGTACATGTTCACAGGAGCAGACTGCCCCATCCGTCTCCAGAGGAGCAGGGAGCTGAAACCACCCACGGTTCAGTTAGCAGGGTACTTAGATGATTGAGGCTTGTATATTGCTGCAAAACAGAGCAAGCTTCAGGAGAACTTCATCAACAAGAAAGAAGACTAGGAAGAAAGACCTGGTCATCCACTACCAAAAATCAGCCTGGCATCACAATGGCCCAGTTCACAATTGATCATGAGATGCAGCAAGACCAAGTATCATGTGCATGGAGTCATTATGAGTTGAGGTATTGATCAGGCAGCCGACATCAACCACTTAGATTATAGACTATCAGCTGTAACTGACATAAAATGTCTTTGGGTTTCACAATTATTAGTTTCCTATATGCAGCCAAACTCCATCAGTAAATTAAGATGGCCAGGAGCTCTCTTTAAAGCATCTCTTTAAAACTCTATGGCATACAGTGACAAAATATCCTTTGGCCCACTGGAGGGCAGTAGTTTCTGGACGCCAGCCAAAAACTTGTATAGACAGCCTCTGGATGGTGGATGAGCTGTCCTGAGCATGTGTGTAAGTCAAGTGTGTAGGTAAATCGGAACAGGCACATGCAGTTCTCATTTAACCTTGCTTCAGTATAAGATTCAGAGGAGGATGTAGAACAAGGGAGTTCATGGCTGAAAGCAGAGATCCAGAAAGATGTTTATATGTTTCTTATTGCCTCTGCACAAGCATCTGACGGTGTGAAGAATGGCACACTATGGATAGCCTTGAGAAGAACACCAATTTCAGGGCACTTTATGTAGAACCTCCACATGGATCAAGAAGCAGTTGTGGACATTGAACAAGGGAATACTGCGTGGTTCGAAATCAGGAAAGATGTGATTAGGGTAGTATCCTTTCACAGTACTGATTCCATCTGTACGCTGAGTGAATCATTAGAGACACTGGACTACGTGGAGAAGAATAGGTCATCTGAATTGGAGGAAGGCTTATTCACAACCTTTCCTATTCAAATGACACAAAAACACGGACTTGAAACACTTGTGATGAAGATCAAGACTTGCAGCCGTCAATATGGATTACAACTTAATGTAAAGAAAACAGCTGAGCCCTGATGGCGTAAGTGGTTGAGTGCGGGACTGCAGCCCATGGGCTTGGCAGTTCAAATCCAGCGGCAGCTCTCAGGAGCAGCGCTGTGTAGCGCCCACAACCACCAGAGGGCAATGATGTCCCCCCCCAAAAAAAAAAAACAGACCCCCTCCCCCCCAAACTAGACCAGTCGGTAACATCATGATAAACCGAGAAAAGGTGAAAGTTGCCAAGGGTTTCTTCTTGTTTGGATGCACAATTGCTGCTCGTGGAAGCAGCTGTCAAGAAATCAAACTGTCCACTGCCTTGGGTAACTCTGCTGTACAGGCTGCTTTAAAATGACAGAAAGTTATGATGTCACTTTCCAGATGCCTGGCCCAATTCATGGTATTTTCAATAACCTCATATGCATATGGAAGTTGGATAGTGAATAAGAAAAACTGAAGAAAAATGCATATGACTTATGATGCTGGAGATGAATATTGAAAGTATAGTGGGCTGCCTGTGAGTTCGGCAGGTAAGATGAGCTTGTGTGAGGGGGTCAGCTCCATCCGCTGCCCTCTGCCTCCCTGGGGCTGTGAGGATCTCCTGAAACCTTCCCCCTTCCCTCCC
>PVJH01031491.1:0-23708 GCA_004026705.1 Nesogale talazaci
TGTAAGAAAGAGCTTTATATCAAAGAGTACTTGCATAATGAGAAAACATTCCAGTCTAATCCAGATCAAATCCATTAGTCCAATATTAGCCTATATGTCCAAAACCAGCCCATACATTTTTCTTCAGTGTCATGCATCACATTCAAATGATAGTAGGAAGATCACAGGTTGATGGGTGAAAAGTCTTATGGATCCAGTGGTGGTGGAAGCTTCTCAATGCTGGTCTGGGTCTCCACGTGTCTCCTCCAGTTCCAGGGCTCTGGCTTCATTAGCATAGCTCCATGTGGCTCGTCAACAGGAATGTCTCTCTGTGAAAAGTGTGTTCCACATCCAAGGAGGAAGACAGGAGTTCCTAGAATTCTCTGGAGAAGGAAATGCCCAAAGAGAGGATCGATTGGCAGGCTAACCTCTACCCATTGGTTCAAGTTGACTGGCGATTATGTAACTGGCACACTCTCTGAGTGAAAAATACGAGCAGGTTTTTGTTTGTTTGTTTTTGTATATGCCCTTAATGTTATTGAGAAATTTCTTTGCTATTCCTGTTTTGCTTAGCATTTTAATGAACATTGTGTTAAACTTTGTAAAATGACTTTTATCCATCCATTGAGATGACTATGTGGATCTTTCCCTTTGTTTGATCTATGTGATGAATGACTTAGATTGTTTTCCTAGGGTGGACCCTTCTTTTCATACCTGGTATGAACCTCAGTGATAATGATGTGCCATTTGTTGTTGCTAACATTATTGCAATACACTGCCTAGGGTTTTGTTGACAGTCTGCATCTATGTTCAAGATGGATGTTGGTCTATGCTTTTTTCTTTTTAGTAATGTCTCTGCCTGATTTCAGTACCTAGGTTATTTTTGCCCTGTGTGATGAATTTGGGAGATTTTCTATGTTCCCATTTGGGAATACTGTAGGCAGAACTGTTAGCTCTTCTTGGGAAATTTGATAAAATTTTTTCAATGGGGTCAGGGTCAGGACTTTTGTTGTTGAAAGTTTGGTTGCTTTTTCAGTTTCAATTTTTTATTTTGTGATGGGACTGTTCAATTTTTTTTTTTACTTCAGGTAATGTTCGTTTGAGTTGATCATGTTTTTCTATAATTTGTCCATTTCTTCTCAGCTGTCAAATTTTTGGAGTATAACTCTTCATAGGATTGTTATTATCTTTTTATTTCAATTGGTTCTGCTGTGAGACTGCCTTTTTTTCATTTTTTAAACTTGTTACTTGCATTTTCTACTTTCCTTTCATAGATTTGCCTGTGATTTGTCAGTTTTCTTAATCATTTCAAATAACTAACTTCTTTTCTTATTGATCCTTTCAACTTTTTTCAAATTATTATTTTTTCCTGGAGACTTTTTTGGACTCTTTGTGGTGCAGTGGTTATGTTGGACTGCAATCTGCATGGTTGGCAGTTCAAAACCACCAGCTGCTTTCGGAGAAAGACTGGGCTTTCCACTCCCATAACACTGTACATGTTTTATGTACAGTCTCAGAATCCCACAGTGTCCTGCTCTTTGAATCAGCGCTGGCTAGAAGAGGGTGAGTTTGTCTTTTGCTCATTTTATTCTTTTTATTAATTTATTTCTCTCTTTTTCCTAGTTTACTTAGTTACATATTTGTACTTTTCTCTCCATTTTTCTCTAATTGCTAAGGATGTTGAGTCAACATGCTGGGGATGTTGCATTAACATGTGGATTTCAGTTCATTTTTCCGAGGTGAGCACTGCTGCTATAAATTCTCCTCTGAATACTGCTTTTGTTGGGTCTCAGTGATTTTGGTAAGTTGTATTTTGCTGTCATTTGCATCAATGATTTATTTGTTCTGTTTCTTGTATTACTTAGTAGTGATTTAAGAAAGGTGTCATATTATTGCTTCCATGTGTTTGATTTCTGCCCCACCCCTTTTTTCCTGTTGATGCTATGTAAATTTGTAACATTCTGATCTCAGTCTTGCTGGGGTTATACATCGGCTTTCCTACCACTATCCATTCTATGAGAGAAGGATAAAATCATATGCTGCCATCAAAACTTGCAATCTGGAAAACCCTATGTAGAGTTGCTACAAGCTGGAGTTGATTCAATGACAGTGGGTTTTATGGCCCTACATTTAAAACAATCCATTTTAGTTCAAGATCACCTAGTTTACATCTCCATTTGGCAGTCCTGTAACTATACCATTCAGTCCTCTCTGCTTTTTCTCTTTGCTTACAAATGTTATCTCTGGTTCCCTAGTTCAGCATTATTTATATGTTCATTTTATTGTTGGCTTCCATCTATGTTGAGTGGGAGCAATGCTGTGTGTCTTAATCTACAATTATTGTCTGATGTTGGTTCTCTGTCTTAAGGATTCCTTTTAGCATTTCTTATAAATTTGGTCTGGACTTTTAAAATTCCCTTTTTAAAATACAGGAAAGAACCAAGAAGCAATGAACACTTATGGAGGTCTAAATACAGGCATATACATATGAATAGGAGTGTTTACTCATATCTATATGTTAATAATTAAGGTTGCAGATGGACATTGGAGCTTGGCTCAAGTACTTCCTCAACACAGGAACACTTTGCTCCAATAAGCCAAGCGTTCTGTGATGCTTACCCTCCTGACACAATTGCTGACGACAAAATGGGTGCATAAGCAAATGTGTTGAAAAAAGCTGATGGTGCCAGGCTATTAAAAGATAAAGCATCTGAGGTCTTAAAGCCTTGAAGATAAATAAGCAGCCATCTAACTGAGAAGCAACAAAGCCCATATGGAAGAAGCACATCAGCCTGTGTGATCCTGAGGTGTCAATGGAATCAGGTAGCAGACATCTAAGACTCAGAACAAAATCATACCCAGAGTGAATGGGGGGGTGGAGGTTGGGACATGGAGCGGAGACACAATGCCCATCTGTAGGCAATTGGATATCCCCTAACAGAGGAGTCATAGGGAAGAAATGAGCCTGTCAGTTTGCAGTAAAGCACCAATGAAACACACAACTTTCCTCTAATTCTTTGGTGCCTCCTTCACCCCACTATCATGACCTTAATTCTACCTTACAAATTGGATTGGACCAGAACATGCATACTGCGACAGATAAGAGCCCACAATACAGGGAATACTGGAGAGATAAACTACTCAGGGCCAATAATGAGAGTAGAGATAACAAGAGCCTTAGGGGAGGTGGGGGGAGAAAGGGGAAATAGATCACAAGGATCAACTATGACCTCCTCCCAAGTGGACGGGCAACAGAAAAGGTGGATGAGGGGCGATGGAGGACAATATAAGATATGAAAATAATCTATAATTTATCAAGAGTTCATGAGGGAGGCCAGGGGAGGGGGAGGGGAAAGAAATGGGGAGCTGATAGCAGAGTTCACCTTGGAAGAGGATGCTTTGAAAATGATTATGGTAATGTGCACAAATGTGCTTGACACAATGGATGCATGTATGGATTGTGTTAAGAGAGGTAGGAACTCCCAGTAAGAGTATTAATAAAATAACAAAGAAATTCCCTTTTCTGTTTACCTGGAACTGTCTTAATTTCACCATTATCTTTGAGGGTCAGTTTTATAATTCTTGATTTTTAATAACATTTTTTGTATATATTATCTCATTACCTTCTGGGTTTTGCTGAAACATCAGAGTTTACCCTTAATGGTTCTCCTCTGCAGGTGACTTTTCACTTTTCCCAAGCTGTTTGAGGATTCTTTCTTTGTCTATGCCTAAGCTGAATATGAGATGCCTTGGTAATTTTCTTTGAAAATATTTTCTATTTGGACCTTGTTGAGTTCCTTGAAATCATATCTTCTTGTCTCTTATGATACTAGGGAAATTCCATTCCAATAAATATTTGACATTTTTGGGTGCATTTTTTAAATCTTCCTATTTTGAAATTCTAATCCCATGTTAGTTATTCCATTTGACAGTGTCCCACATGAATACCTAATTTTGAGTTTTATTTTGCTCCATTTTTTCTGATTATTCCTCTAGTCGATTATTACTAGGAGATTTATCTTTTATCGCTCAATGATGTTTAGAGGACTCTGAGATGAGGTTTCTTTTTCTCTTCTTTCAAGTGACTTGAGATTTTTGTCTGAATGTCCAAGAACTTTATTCACTGTCTTTGAGGCCCCATAACAATTTTAGGATATGTCCTAGAAATAATCCTTATGTATAATGTTATGATATACATATTTTTCTTCTCCCAAATCAGGTGCTCTCACAACCTAAGACTTGGAATCTTAAATCTTAGTTGTTTGGAAATTTTTCCTTAATTATTCTTTTGAATGTTTTGCAGCTGTTATTATTGTTCTATTTTATTTTTTCCCCTCTTCAAGAATATCAACCATGCATGTGATCGCGTATATACTGGCATCATCTTCCTTTCCTATCTATTAATAGTAGTATTTAGCCCTAGTTTTGTTCCTCATTAAGCCTCTTGACTCTGCTTATTTCCATCTTTGGTTCCTAAGTTGCTTTTTATCAATCTTACTATGCTGCCATGTTTGTTTTTGCTACTTCTAATTTAGCCTCCGATTCTATGCTACTTGCATTTTTCTCTTTTAAGTTTTCTTCTATCCTAATGTTTAATTTTCTTTCATTATATCCTCATTTCTATTATGAGTTCCCACATCTTTTCTTGAAGCTCTTTAAATTAAACAAAATTTTGAAGGATAATCCAATATATTTTATATTTTTGGTCAAATTCTCATTTGAAACATGGGGATGATTTTTTCATGTGTGTCCGTTGTCTATGAGTCAGCAATGACTTGGTTACAGTGAGCTCTTTTTTTTGCTGCTTTGTATTTTTATATAATAATAATCATTCATCTTCCTGAATGCCTCTTAGCTAGCAGTTTACTTCTTGTACTTAGGTCTTTGTGTCTCCACATTAAGTTCTGCATTCTGGGCCACTTTCCATGTAACGCATCCAGGGAAGCTTGTACTACTATACCTCATACCTTGGTCATTTGGGGCTTGGGTAGGGTATGGAGTGTTGTCTCTGTGCTGTTATGCTCAGAGTTTGGGAGAATTTGGTCCTTCCTCTACTGGCTCTTCCTGAGAGCGAAAGGAATTTTTCCCCCTGAAAACTGTGCCCAAGACTCCAGGCAAGTAGAATATATGACCCAGTGGGATACATTTCTCAAATCCCTCATAACATCTGAGCAAATGAAAGGAAGAATGTTGAAATAGGGTGTGGTACTTTATCTTATTTATTATATTACAATATTCCTGAAACTTTTTAGTACAGATTAAATGGTATTTCTGAAACTGTTGTCATTAGCTTCTAATGAAAGGCCCCGACTCACGGCAAACGCACGTACAAATAAAGCACAAAATATGGCTGGTCCTGTGCTATCTTTACCATCACCAGTTTGGTTTAAGTCCAGCATTGCAGCTGTTACGCCAAATCCATTTCATCAAAAGTCTCCCACACCATTGTTGGCCTTCCTATTGCACCAAACACGATGTCCTCCTCTAATGATGGATCTTTCCTGCTGATGGGTCTAAGGCAAGAAAGGTGGGCAATGTTCTGTTATGACAAATAAGGTATTCATTAACAAATTTTCAGCTAATGTCAGGTATTTTTTTTTCTTAATTAAGTTTGGAAGCTCCATGGAAACCTTTCCACTGGGAATGATCCCATCACATTTGAAGTACCAGGAGCACGTCTCTCAGCATCCCAGCAGCAGGATTAAGCCATCCCAACATTGCAAACTCATAGATGGGTAGTCTCTCTCTCTCTCAGAAATTAGGTCTTATGATCAACGGAATTACAAGATCATGGACAAAATTGGCATGTGAGTAATTGCTTTCACATCTTAAAATGTATCATCACTATCCATGTTGAACTCACTTGAGTTATGCATGTTGTTGACACTCTATTTTTTTATTTAATCATTTTATTGGGGGCTTATACATTGCTTTTCACAATAGTTACATATACTGTGCCAAGCACCTTCACATGCCTGCTTTCATTAACATTCTCCAAATATCCACTTTTCCAGTCCTTGATATCAGCTTCTCATCCTTCCTCCTCCGTCCTTCTTCCCCCACCCCAGTACTCATTACTTTATAAATTATTACTGTTTTGTCATATCTTACGCTGCCCGACATCTCCCCCTGCCCACTCCTTCCAATGCCCGTCCTCTAGAAGGAGGCAATCTGTTAAGTCCCACACTTGGCTCCCTCTCTCCACCCCATCTTCCTTCCACCCATCCGGTAATTCCACTCTCACCACTGGCCCTGAGAGGTTCATCCACCCTGGATTCCCTGTATTTTCAGTTCTCATCTCTGCCAATGTACCTCCTCCAGTCCAGCTGGATTTGCAAGGTAGAGTTAGGACCATGATAATTGGGGACAGGAAGCCTTCAGGAACTAGAGGAAAGGTGCATGCTTCATCGCTACATCACTGCATCTTGATGGGCCCATCTCCTCCCTGTGACTCCCCTGTAAGGGGGTGTCTAATTGCCCATAAGTGGGCCTTGAGTCCCTACCCTGCTCCCCCCCCCCCCCCCCCGCAATTCTTATTGATTTGATTCTTGTTCTTTGATGTTTAGTATCTGCTCCCTTCGACCCCTCATGATCACACAGGTTGGTGCACTTCTTCCATGTGGGTTTTGCTGCTTCTGCACTAGATGGTCACTTGTTCACCTTCAAACCTTTAAGATCCCAGATACTTTATTGTTTAGCAGCTGGGCACCATCAGTTTCCTCAGCTCTGTCTGCCTCTGCCCCCTTCTGTCCTCAGTAATCATATCATGAGAATGGGCACATAGTGATATGATTTTTCTTCTTTGATGTCTGATACTCATCATAGTCTCACAGGCTGGTGTGCTTCTTCTATGTTGGGCTTTGTTGCTCCGTTTGGTCATCCTCAAGCCTTTCAGATGGCACTCTATTTTTAACTTAATTTAACTGACATGCAAAATATCCTTAACAGAATACATTCTGATTTGACACTGAAACAAGCTATTATTAAGTAAACAGTTATGGAAACAATCTATCAAGGCATAAATTTGACATTATTGAGGCAAATATTTATAGTTAAAGAGATTACTATAGTTCCATATAGTTTTATAACAACTTTTGCAGGGACTAAGAAAGGATGGTGGCTGTGCTATATTTTATTACTAAAATATAGGGAAAAGATTGTCTACCATGGGCCAAACAGTGAAAATGAACTTGGGAGAAACTACTAAAGCCTTTAACTAGATTAAAGAAATGTCAAACCCGGGAGAGATTGAGGTCCATCCCCCACAAAGCTTTGCATGGGATATCACTAAGGCATCAAATATCAGTGTGTGAGAAGCTTCCTGCTGCCCCATCTTTGATAGCACAATCTTCCTGTACTAGACAATGAGAGGGTTCCCAGCCATCTTGCACTTTTCTTTTCTGTCTCTCTTTCTCATCTGGGACATGAGCCCATTCTCTTCCTTCCAGTATGAAGCATGCTATCCACTCCCTGTTTTGGAGTCATGATCCTTTCTCTTGAGCATGTACCGCATACAAGTCCACCTTCCATACTGTCTTTCTTCCTCCTTCTTGACAATATTTCTTTATCTTGGTTCATATGACTTTTCTTTAGGCTGTTTATTCATCATTTAATTTTTCAAACCATATTGTTAATATGTAACATAATTACAGTGGGGTTATTATTAAGGTAGGAGTCCCTCAATGGTGCAATCCATGAAATTCTTGGCTACTAACCAAAAGATGTCAGTTTAAATTCACCTAGAGACACTCAGAAGATAAGCCTGTGGTATGCTTCCAAAAATCACAGTCTTGAAAACACTACAGAATGCAGTTGTGCACTGACTCATAAGGGATCACAGTGAGTTAGATAACAACAATATTGAAATAAATCATAAGTAGAAAGGAAAATGTTAGAATCCCACCCTACCCATCCTTCAATGATTTCCACCCATTTTGATATATTAAATCAGAATAAATATAAGGCTTTTTTACATGCACACTTCTCTGTTATGCTTTCTGGGTTTATTGATCATTGTTTTAGGATATTCCCATTAATTTTCATTAGCTGTTGTTGTTTTTGTTTTTTTGTTGTTTTGGGCATCACCGCCCTCTGGTGCTTGTGGGAGCTACCCAGTGCTGCTCCTGAGAGCTGCTGCTGGATTTGAACCGCCAGGCCTGCGGGCCACAGTGTCGCACTCAACCACTTATGCCACTGGGGCTCAGCCCAATTTTCATTAGCTGTAACCTAAGGCATCTACCTTATCTGGCTCCTATGGGAACTTATGTCATCATTCACTATAAGGATCTATCAAAAGAGATGATGACCATGGCCTTAGAAAAACCACATGTGTCAGTGTAAACCCAGGTCAAAAATAAAACACACATATGATATATGTATATATATGTATATGTATATATGCATATATACTGGAAAAGTTTTTAAAAGATAAGAAATATTCTGAACTTAAAATCTTTCTTTGTCTTTTCCCAAAGGGTCTCTTACCTTTAAAATAGTAATACATGCTCTAAGTTATTTAATATAACATTGCCAACAGTCCAAGGATTCTGAAAGCAGTCCACACACCACAGGAAAGTTTTCAATATTGTCAACATTGCCAATATCCCCACAGTTCATTCTGGTTGTATTCCCTGAGTATTCACCATCTAGTCTCTCCACATGAAGCTTCTCTTCTGAATTGGGCATCGTCTTCTTATCTTCTACTCAAGTCTCCACACATATTGGGCTTTGTATTCCTACTCCTAGGTTGTCAGCCTAAACTCATAATAGTGGCAACCCACAAAAGATAACTCAACCCTTGGGACAGTGGCTCTCCTTACAAAAGACTTCTTTAGACTAACAGTTTAGCAGACTTAAAGTCTCCCTCCCTCTAGTACATTCATTTTCTGTTAATTTCATAGCATAGAAAAGGCCCTTTAGAAGTTGCATTCACGTAAATGTGCATAAAGTTTAATACATTGCCTTTTGCCTTCATCTATTTTTGGTCTGAACAATTCATTTCCACCTGCCCTTTCATCCTAAGGCTTGATGTATTGAGAATCACATGAGAGTAGCTACATGGTTCATTACTCTGATGAAAACAAGCTTTTAGTGAATTAGAGCTTGTGCCATTCCTTATCTCTGGGCACAGAAAATTCCTTCCTATTGGCAGTGTTCTGGCCCACAGTCCATTCCCTTTCACTGTCCTCTTCCTTTTTCTTTCATTTGCTGAATTACTAAGAAAACTTCCAACTACATAAGAAATAACTCTATAAATATGAGCATTCTACATCTCTGTATAAAAATCAAGAAATGAGATTATTTAGAATGATTTATTTTGGATAGCTTAAAGAATTTATATGCTTTGCTGAACTTTCCTAAAACACAAAATCATCTTATTTGTCAAAGAACGAACCCCATTTTCTCTGCTATGATCTACTAAAACAAACAAACAAAAAAACCCACTGCCAATGAGTTGATTCTGACTTGTAGCAGTTCTATAGGACAGATTAGCACCGCACTTTTGGGTTTTCAAGACTTTAAAGGTTTATGGGAGTGGACGGCTCCCTCTTGCTACCATAGAGTGGCTGGTGGTTTTAAACTAATGCTCTTTGGGTGAGCAGTGCAGTGTGTAACCTGCCACTTCATCAGGGCTCCTTTGATATGGCACATAAAAATAAAACAGTGACACGAATCTTTCACACCTTCTCCAAGTGACATGGCATCCCATGATTGATTAGAAACCCCAAACCAAAACCATTGTCCTTGAGTCAATTTCAACTTATAGAACTGTACTATTAGGCTTCCAACTCTGTACTCTTTCTGGTAAGAGACTGCCACATCTTGCAGGAAGGGTCTACCTCTTGGCTAGCAATCAAATGCTTAGCTCCTGTACCCTCATCATTCCTGTTGTCTCACTATAGTACCAGTAAAAGAAAATGAACAAAAATACAGTCAACTATAAAAATAGATTATAAATGGAATTACTTTAAATTTAAAATATTTGTTATTAATTTTCAGAAATTCAGTTTTAATTTGAATATACCCAGAGCACAGTAAGTCAACACTGGATAAAGTATGAATGAAAGAACCTACCAAAAAACTGCCCTGTGAAAGGACTAAACAAAAGTCAAGCAACATATAGTGGGAGTGGGAGCTCTCAGAGGGCATGAAGTGATTCCAAGGTTTAATGAACATCAAAATAAAAAATCTGTCCTTTGGGAGAACAGAGTAAGCCTGTGAGAGCAGGAAGTAGAGAATGGCCTGTAGAAAAGAATGAAAACACTTTTTAGAGGAGTAAACTCTTAAATCAAAGCACCAATAAACACTGAAATGTTACATTTGGGCCTTTACAAGACAAGGAATGACGCATAGCAAAAAAAATGTTGCCTTTACGATATTTTTTAACAAAAAAGAGAGGAGTCGATAGAATAGTTTGACTTCCCTCAAGAGTCTGACAGTCGTGGCTTTTCCATTCAATTTGAAGAATAAAGCTTTACATAGCTTATTGGACACTCCTGAGCATGAGAAGGGCTTATTGATTTGTAAGTTTCATCACAGGTGATGGGAATCTGGACATTTCATTGGGGAAAGCATCATACATATGAATCTATCTAGGTGTTATTTTTATTATTATTGGTAAGTCAGCTGCCCAGAAAAGTACCTCCAGGTCTCTTTTCTGACCTGGAGAGAGAAATGGAGATTTGGAGGTACAAGTTTGATCTGCAGACTACTGGTTGCCAAAAGAAAGCCTCACCACTCAATGCACAGACATTTAACCCTCATATTTCAAGTCTGGCATTTTACTCCAATATTTAGTTGAAAACTAATGTTTTACTGCTTCAACCCCTGCACAGAGTTAACTTTATCTCAATCTTCTCTCCCCAAATGAGGAAGAGGGGTCTGGTTGACTAACAGTTCATTTCACTTACTTGAGGTTAATTGTCCTGGTTCTAGCACACCCAGCCTGCAAACCACCACTTTGACCTTCTGTAATGGGAACTCTGCCATCTGCCCTCTCCAATTCACTGCTTTCTACTTCCTCGCCCCACGTTTTCAAGTGTCTGCTTTCTCTCATCTCTCTGGTTACTAAGTTTCATCTGCCCTCTTTCCCCTTGGCCAACATTTGTAGAACTTTTGAATCTCCTGTGATTTCCATCTCTCTCCCTCTATGATATATATTTTACTTAGTAGGTTATGCACTTTAATTTCTTAATTGTCACCTTTGCAAGAGTTAGGAAAGGGATAGAAGGAAGTTCTTGTTCTCCCTTCCTTGTTTACCCAGAATTTCCAGTCAATCAGTTGGAAGACTCACATCCATATTTCAAGAAGCCAGGCACTAAAGACACACTCAAGATCAGGCAGGGAAACAGTGACTGGCAGATTTCTCTCATCACAGTGAGAGTGATTTTTGTTCATGGAATGACTTCCCCAGGACTGTGCTAATAGATAGGAGCTTTTCAATTGAGAGTCTGTGACACCCTATCAAGTGCTTACATTTGTGCTTGCCACTTTCTGTGGATGAATACAAAGACTTGGCAGGTATAATCTCTAGGTTTAAGGCTCCTCATATAAAACCTTATAGAACCCCCATTACTCCCTGTGGCATCGACCTCCCTACATTGAGTGTCTTCTTTATAGAGAAGGATGATCTTGCTTATTCCGTGGCATAGCTTTCTACGATGGTTTAATGAAAGGATATTCAAGACAGTGTCAGAGTTGAGGCCATATTCAAAACCACAGGAATCCATGGAGTTGATTCCACCTCATGGAGGCACCTCATGCTGCCTCTCAGGAGTGAATTGCTAGACATTTCTTCTGAAACATTGCAGAAAGAGGATGCTTCCCCTGAAATGTCCAGATTCCTGTCGCCCCACAAAGCACCAGACCCATCCCCATCAGAGGTACATTCCTTTTAACAGTGAAGGGAAAGCCAATCTTTGAGGTTCTCTTAGATGAGGAGCTGCGCACTTATTCATTTGTCCCACTCAGGAGGACTCTTCAGTCATTGATGGTTAAAGCTAAACCTCCAGGAGTCTCTGCATTCAAATCTTTGCCCTCAAGACAAGGGCATTCATTGGTGTCTGCTCCTCCTCCTGCATTACATTTTGAGGCAGCCTAGTCCACCTGGAGGAGTCCTGGTGGCATCGCCATTTAGGCAATAAGCTGCCTGAACTGCAAGGTCAGCAGTTCAAAATGACCAGCCATTCCATAGGAGAAAGTTGAGGCTTTCTATTCTCAGATGTTTATAATCTCAAAAACCCACAGGGGCAGTTCTACCCCACTCTGGGTCAGAATCAGCTCGAGGGCAGTGAGTGTTTTGATTCTGTCTGTAAGCAGCTTTGATGGTTAGGAAGCATCTTTATTTCAGGTTTGTTGTTCTTTTGTTTGTTAGTTTGTTAATCCCAGCCTCTTAAGTCAAAGATCTTTATTTTAAAGTTTCTTTGGCGACAGGAATCTGGGCATTTCAGGGGAAGCATCCTCTTTCTGACACTGGTTCGGAATCCGGAACCAGAATTTCTTCTGTAGGGAGTAGGACAAAGGACACAGGGACTGTCATCTGTCATTCCCATCCTGATTCCCTGTCATTGGTGCCTCCCACAGGCTTCATGACTTTGGGCATTCCTTCCCAGAGAGCCTCATCCACAGGCTTACCCGTCACTTCTATTGTGGAAAATGTTCTTCCTGTACAGGCACTTTCCTCATGGGAGAGGTCTTCCTTGCCCCTTGCCTCAGGATCTGCCAAGGTCACGACTCCAACGCTCCCTAACAGTGAGTTCCTGATCAAACTCAACATGCCGCAGCGAGCTCCAGAAGCACAGGCAAAACTTTCAGGCTTGTTTTATAATTTTATTCACATTTGGACGAGTAAAGCTGGCAATGAAGAAGATGCATTTCATCTCTATGACAACCTATAATGGCAGCCACAGAAAACATTGCTTCCATTTTTGCACCCCTACTTCATCCTATTGACTGACAAAAAAAAAATGTGACTTTTTACTTCGACAGTTCCTGTGTCCAAATGGCTATCAAACTAGGAAGGGGGAGTTGGGTATGGTTTCTAGAATCCTGATGTGGAATGAAAGCAGGATCCCATCATTATCTGAAGGGATGAGAAATATAATGCCTCCTTTATTAGTTCTCAATTACTGCTCTATCAAATTACTGCATGCTTAGATACTTTAACTCCCCAAAGTCATCATCTGTAGGCTAGAAGTTGGACACAAGAGTTTCTGAGCAAACCTTGAGATGGCAGGCAGGAGTTCATATCCTACTGGATGCTTCAAGGCAAGGTGTCAAACTGGCAGTCCGAGGGCTGTGAGGTATTTTGTGTGGCCTACAATGCTCTGAAATAAAATGAAAATAGGAAAAAAAATTATGAAGAAAATAGCATGTGGGGGAGGAGGCGGCAATACCCTATACGCCATTCCCTCGTTAACCTTTTAACTGAAACTGAGTAAAATCACAAAATCAAAGTTGCTCTTTTTTTTTTTTAGGCATCACTGCCCTGGTGGTGGGAGTAGGAGGCCCAGCCTTTGCTCCTGGGAGCCGGAATTGGACCTCCATCCCAGTGGGCCGCAGTCCCGCGCACAACCACTACACCACCGGGGCTCAGCCCCAAAGTTGCTCATTTTAATGGCGTCGGACACCCCTGCTTTATGGGATGAGCTGTTCCTTTGCTCTTTCCAGCATGGTGAGGTCCCCTGCGGTCCTTACAGCCTTTTCACATTGCCCTCGCACATCGTTCGTCAGCACGGATTGTTCAGAGTTCTTCTACCTCCCTCTCCCAGTTGGACAAGCTAAGCAGAACATGAGAGCCCCAGAAAAAATGTGCTGGGGCTCATGATAGAGTTTTAGTTTAAATAAAGAATTACCTACATATAAATTTAGAGCTCTATGAGACCACACCATGTACAGTTAGTTGATAGAATTCATAGAAGTTGACGAGGTTAGTGGGAGTGATGGCAAAAATCAGTGCCTATGATGGCTCATGATGTATGCTCCTTCTGAGTCCTGGCCTTGCTTTCCTGGGCCCCGTCCATAAACTTGCAAAGTAAATCTGCACTAAATCAGAAGATTCCGAATCAGTCTTCCAGTACAAACTAGCACTACCATGGGCTTTCCAAGATGGTAACGCTTTGCAGTACAAGACAGGACACACAGCCTCATCCTGCTCTCACAGGAGCACGGCTAGGCTAGAACCTCTGTCCAACCTGGCAGCTGGACCAGCGCTTAAGGCAGCACACAACCAGGTCTGCTTTGAGAGAAGATTAGGAGTTTCCAGATGGAATTTGAGGGCAATTTTCCACTGTTTTCTGTGAAGCATGAGACTCACGGGAGAAAAGAATTACAGCAATCTTTGACAATGTAGGTAGCATCGATCCAGAATTATACTTCTCTCCCTTTGGAAAAGGAGAGCAGCTTTCTTACTTCATCCCTGACGGTCGCTTCTCCAAGCAGAGCACTATACTGGCGCTTGCTCACTGGTGATTTCCACCACCCAGACTGCGCGTGAATGCCATGGGCCGCCCCTGCTACCAGAGAGCCATTGGTCTCCGGAACCTGTTGGGTTCATTTGCCACCCCAGACTGGGGTCTTCACGAGAACTCAGGAAGGCTAGTCTTGGACGTAGGGTTGTCCCAGTTCCTGCTTTAAATGTTTTATTGTGAACGGAGTGAAAGTTGACGGGCAGATCCCTTTTCCATTCAACAATTTTATGCTAATTGATGGCAAGCCCTAGAATGCAAAATCACTTATCCTCCTTCCTCCTGCAGTGTCCTGTTTCCATTCCTCCTTCTTTCTGCATATTTCTGAACTTTGTCCTCTGTCATTGCACCATTTGGATATCAAATGATGTGATCTTTAAAGAAAAAAAAGAGTTGCTATCAAGGGCTCAATAGCGAGTAAATGTCTAAAAAAGAATGAGGGCAAGATGTGTACAAACATGCCTGATTCAATTGAGGTATGGATTGTGATATGAGTTGTATAAGCCACCAATAAAATGATTTCTTCAATGTGTTTTTCACCGACGTTCTTATTCCCCTGACAGACCTGCCTATTGCTAAAAATTGAGCCACTGGGTGTCTTTGAGGTTTGTCTCGGTCTCTGGGTTACATTTTCTAATCACTGGTGCTTCTCTGTTCAACAAGGACTGAAACTCTTTTTCACTTTTCCCTGACTTAATGTGCTACAATTGTTGGGTAAATAATTGATGAATGGGCTGAGCCCCGGTGGCGTAGTGGTTGTGTGCGTGGCTGCAGCCCACAGGGTTGATTGTTCGAGTCCAGCAGCAGCTCTCTGGGAGCAAGACTGGGCTTCCTACTCCCGCCTGGACAGTGATGCCACAAAAATTAAATAAAATAAATAATGAATGAATGACAATTCCAAAAAGGGAAGTTCTTGTTGCAATAAAATAATCCTTGCCTTGGTGATATCTTAATGTTTTCATTGCAGATGACAGAAAGATGAAAACAATAGCAAATATCTTGAGTGTCAAAATTACAAATATAAAAGGTCTTATTAGGTGAAAATAATTGGCTGCTATATCAAGGTGAAATGTAATAAGCATTCATGTAAGCCTCCTCCCATGGGTCCAAACAAATGAATAATAATCCATCAAATATAATGCAAGACAGATTTAACCATAGGGTTGAGCTGTAGTTTATGTGAAAGAAGTCAGGGGCAATGCCCAGCGGAGGATTCAATTACACTTCACAGTACAGAGTGGCTTCCAGGAAAGCCGGAGGGAGGAAATGTCCTTCCAGTGTCATAAGCTGGCACAGGGGACTTGTTTCTAAGAGGACCATCATCATTCTCCTGACCTTCCAGAGAGTGTTGTATATCTCTAGACACTAAAACTCATAAGCAGAAACTGCATTAAGACCATCATCTAATAATTAAAGCAAAATGAAGCCCACTGCTGTCAAGTTTAGTGGGACTCATAGTGACACCATAGGGCAGAATAGGACTCATCTAGAGGGCTTTCAAGGCTTCAGAGCGGACTGCTGCATCTTTCTCACCATTTGCACACCCAACCCCTCCCCCAACCTCCCAGTGTGCAACCAAGCACAATAACCCTGTGCCACCTGGCGCCCTCTCTAGGAGTTACAAAGCAAGCAAACAAGCAGACCTTTATCCACTGCTACCAAGTCGATTCCAATGTAGATGGACGCTAGATAAGGTATCTAAAACTGTGTATCTTCACAGGAGAAGACAATCTCATCTTTCTCCCTCAAAATGACTGCTGAGCTTGAACGTCAAGGCCTGGGGTTAGCAGTGACACCTCACCCTGTTTGCCACCAAGACCCTGAGTTCAGTAGTGAGGGTGTCCAAATGCAGATTTGATTACCTCAGTAGACTGTGACTTTGTTGGCCTTAGAGGAATTGCAGCAAAATTGACTTAAAGGAGGATCACAATCACCCAAATAACTTGGAGAAGGGAGTTAATTAGAGTGATGTTGAAGGCACTCTCCTTCTGTAGGATCCAGTTCTGTGAAATCCAGACCACTGCAGCGCAAGTAAAAATATAAAGTCAACCAAACTCGTCTTTGAAATCACCTACCTCCTTTCCTGGTATGAGCTTCCTAATGTCATTTAGCTAAGCGCTTCTCGTGCTGCTCAGTGTTCTTGGCCCATCCCCAGGTCGACTCTAAAGAGACCCTCTTATGTTGACTCAAGCATGCCTGCGTTTAAGCTTCATTTCTATATCTATTGGCATTTTATATTTCATCTCGGAACATCTTGATACCTTTGGGCCCCTCCCTCTCTCCTCTAGGCCAACTTTTGACGTCAGTTTTTGCTGTGACTACTGATTGCCTATGAGTGTTACCATGACAGTCCTTCTCCTTAGCCGCACCATGCTGCCTGCCTGAGCCTTCTCTGCTACCACCTCCTGGGGATCTGTGGAAATATGCTCAGCCATCCCACCTGTGGACTAATCTGGAAGTGAGAGGGAGATGGATAATGGGGCATGGACCAGGAGGCACATCCTTTAAGTGAATAATTCAAAGGTAATTGATGCCTCTGGCATTCCCAAATGGATTGAGCCTTTGTCCAAAGTGGTGGAAGTCCAATAGTACATCCTTTGATTATTTTTCCTTCCTTTTCTGCTTCCTTCCTTTCCTTCACTCTCCCTAATCCTTAACTCTTGTTTCTTGAGATCATTTTAAAAATTTAAAAACTGACAAGAAAGCTCTGGTCTTAGGTTAGCATCATTTGGGGAAAACATAGATCAAGACAGTTTCTATTTAAGTCCTTAACTTTTTTTTTTTACTTTATATAAGGAAATGCAACACAATAAAAGAATCTCAAGCATTAGCTAACAGATGATGAAATTTCATTGCAAATTTAAGGTTTACTCTGTTTAGAGAATGAATCCAACTGCAGACCTAACACTTATGCGTATTTTATTAGTAAGGCGTCAGCATTGACCTCCTCACTTAGTTCTGCCAGTATAGATAATTTCTTAATGACATAAATAATCTTACTGCTATAAATGTTACTGTGAGAAGTGGAACACTTTTTCTTGGCAGAATCTAAATGCACATGACATCGTCTCTCTTGGAAATTGGAACCCAGGGAGGAAAATTGGTGGAAGAGCCAAGAAATAAAGTTGATTTAAGGGTCAAAAGAAACTGATCTCATCAGGGAGCCACACACTCCCTGAAATATAAAAAGCAATAATAATCATTGATTTGTTTGTCATAAAAATCTCATATCATAAGCCAGATTTGAGTAATTTATGCAATTATAATATTTTACATCCTAAATGAGATTTCACAGCTCCTCATCCAAAAGAAACAAGCCTTGGAATAATTTTACTCTGCAATCCCTAAATAACATAAAATTCATTGCGTTGAATCATGTTATTACTGAGAGGACCAATATTCTTTTCATCAATTTAATCTCCAAGTTTATGAAGATAAGGCTTTTTGTTGTTTTTAGTTCAACAATTAGATAAGACCAATTGTTGTTTCCTGCAATGATTACTGTGCTTATTTCAGGTTAACTGCATGAAAAATACTATCTAAGCTGCTTTGAATGATTCATCTGTGTAATAAAAAAAATTCCTGTATACCCCATTCCTTGGAAGAAATTAAAGAACTTTGCCAGCATTCGTCAAAGTCCCACAATTGATACCGCTGAGACGCTCCAAGCAGCCAGTTCCCCATCCCTGTGAGAACAACAATTTCTACCAAAAAGCAAAAACCCCAAACCCCAGCTCTCTGTAGTAGGTAAAGATCTGCAGCAGTAGGAGTTTTCATTAGGCTCCAGGCTCTCCCATCACCCAGTGTTCTCTGCTCTCCTGGTTGGTCCTCCGGTCTCGAGTTTCCACCTCTGCTCCTCTGCTCCAAGAAGCTCTGGTGGTGTAATTAACTCTCACTGGACTTCTAAAGGCAACAGCAGCAATGAGGACCCACCAGCTCTTCTGCAGGGGTGGAAAAGATGGGGCTGTCTGCTCCCTAAAAGACTTACAGCTTTGGAAACAATCCTACTCTGTCCTAGAGGGTCACTATGAGTCTGACTCTGCTCAAAGGCCATGAATCTGGTTTTGAGTTTGGTCCTTAATTCCTCCTCCTTCCCCTCTGCCTTCTTCCCTCCTCCCAAGCCGGCTTTCCGACAGCACTTTTTTGTACTCACTTGTGCTGCAAGCCGCTCCTTAACAAATGCTGTTATGTTCAAGGGCACTCCCCAAAAGATACCAATTTCCTCTTTCCAATTAGGCATTAAACCAAAAACTAAATCTGCTGTCATTGAGTAAATTCCATCTCCTATGACCCTATTAGGTTGAGTGACCCAGCCCAGAGGGTTTCCAAAGCAGTAACTCTTTACAGAAGCAAGCTGTCCCATCTTCCTTCCACACAGCAACCCACGACTTTGGACCATGACCTTCCAGAGGCCAACTGAGCAGTGAACCAGTGCATCCCCAGGGCTCCTCAAGCCAGAGTTACCAAGGACAAATTCAGAATCAAGTAACTCCATCTCATGAATTAGAAATAAAATTAAGGAGACTCCTCCTGGTCTCAGGATTGGGTTTGTGAAGGAGACGCTGCTCACTGCGTGCTGAACACAGAAGGGCCAGAACTGGCTGGCAAATATTGTGTCTTGCAACTGCAGTGAGCGAGGTTGTAGCTGACCCAGTCTGGAGTGCACTTACACTGAATCATCAGGTCTACTTCCTGTCAACAGATTCACACGTACACAGGACCATGGGGAAACTGGGGAATGTGAGATTCTAGATGGCAGAGCTGACATTTTCTATCATTTTCCTCTTGACATCACAGCCCAGGGCTGTGGAAGAAAAGTGGTTGCAATTTACAAGCAATCTCTCTCTCTCTTTCTGTCTTTCTCTTTTCATGCCCCCCTCTGCTGAGCATTAACCAAAGCAAACACTCTCAGAACAGAAATAAAAAGCAAGCTCCGGATCTCAAACATTGAGAGGACAAACCTTTTTAAGTCACTTGACTTGAATAACTGCCTTACATTCCTAAGAGCAAATAATCATTTTCCCTCCTGACATATATAAATTCTTGACATTTGGGACTGAATTGAGTTCCTGGTTCCTGTAGTAGAGATTTTGTACTCAGGGGGCTGCTGAAAACTGGCCAATGGCTTGGCCATCACCAACCCACTTTTATTATTGCAAAAATACACAATTTGACCTTAGACTGTAAAATAAATCTTTAGGAAAGCCCACTTTTTAAAAAATTCATGGTGGAACCCAGGGATGAGGATCATATAGGAAAGTCTCAAAAATACCTCATCCCTCCCATACGAGGCAGCTGGGATTAGAGAGACCTGGAGCAACAGACACACAGGCGTTTATGCAGTTCGATGGGGATCCCTTGAGATGACAGCTTCTACAGGTTTCCATGCATTTAGTGGCATCGTCATGAACACAGGCTGCCTTTCTCTGTGGTAAGAAATCTCAGCAGAAATACTGGGAGTCTTTTACTCTGCCCACCCATCCCGTGACAGTCTGACAGCTGTGTGTCCTTAACCCTTATCCTTATCTCTAAACCTTCTCTATAGCTCTATAAAATCTCTCATTTAGGTCTTTTATTGAGACACTGGAACACCAAGAATTGGCTTTTAGACTGCAAGGTGCCCTCGGTGCCTCCATTTATTTCCTGTATGCAATAACAATTTATAGCCCACTAGATGTGTTTTGGCGCTGCACCAGGATGTGGCACAGAAACCTGATGAAACAATGGTCATTGCTCTTCAGAGGAGGAACAGTGGTGGAGGGTGGTTCCACGCTGGTCTGTGATCTGCAGGGGCTGCACTAGGGAAGCACCAGCAGCACTGCGGGCGAAAGACCATGAAAGACTTCCATCCTCAGTCCCCATCTCAGAAGCCACAGAAGCCCCATCGCTGTGAGTCAGCCTGAACTCCACAGCAGTGAGTCCGGTGCTTTTAGTTTGACTCTTAAGGTCCCTGCAGGCTGGCAGAGACTCTCTACCCATGAAGAATAATTGCAATACTATGAGAAGTGCAATGCAAAGAAGACATTTTTGTTGGTGTCATGGGAATCACAGCTCTCTTCCACCCTTCCTTTCTCATCCTAAGGAGTTACCATGGGATCATTAGAACGACATTCAGTTACTGACCCAAGTCAGCCAGATTAACTTCTAAGGAAACAGGTTTTCTTTATGTCTGAAAAGATTGGGTTTGCATCTAGAGCAGCGGATGCTGATTCACGCGGACCCGTGTGTCGGCGGAAACCAGGGCTCCGTGGAGTTTGTGAGGCTGCTTCCACGTCTGTCTTCTAAGGTGCCTCAGCCTGGACTTGACTCTCCAAACTTTCAGTGAGCACAGAACATGTGAACCATGTGCACCACCTACAGGCTCCTTCTAAATCCTTTACAAATACACTAAAAAGAACTCTTGGGTTTGAAAGCCTGGGATCTAGATACTAATCCTACGCTGAAACTAGTCTAATATGTGAAGAGAATTTCTTTATTTTATTTTAAATGTTCTGAGGCCTTAACAACCACAATAAAAAACTTATGCTTTTTAACCAGCCCCTGACAATATCACCAGCCTATAGGTGCAATTGTATGGAGCTCATATATAAAGATTATAGTAAAGCTATAGAGGATAAGAGAGAGAGACGAGAGAGTGAAAGAAAGGAGTCAGACACATTTCATGGTAGCATGCTCACCTCACCCACTCTTGGGCCATGTGGAGATGGCAAATGAGAGGAGAGAGGGGGGAGACATAAGATTTATTTCTAACCGAGGCTTATATCAATTTGGGGAGGTGCAAGTTCCCTAATTACAGGCAACGATATACATCACAGGAAGGAGGGTTGTACCAGAGGCAATGCAGCAATGGGCGGGGGATGATCTGGAGGTGTACATGCAATGGGGGATGATCTGGAGGTGTACATCCAATAGGAAGAGGAGGGATTAGGGGTACACATGTGAGAAGATGGGCAGATCCTAGATTCAAGATGGCATCTTAACCTTGGTTATCTTTGGGCTGGCTAGACCTTTTCTTTGGGCTCTCCCGGAAAGCAATCACTATCCTTATCAGTAGGAGGTGAGTGCTACCTGCTGTGGACCAGACAGGAGTCTGACTGCTCTGGATGGCGGATGCCTTCAGGGAGGTAACTTCCAAACAGCTTGCTTCGCAGTGTGCTGCAATTATATACCAAGTGTTGTAAGCAGTGTCCTAGGCTGAGCATACAGTAAATATAGGGAACATCCTGGGGAGAAATATTTTCATGTCCCACAAACTTACACGAACAGTTGCAGAGCAAAGTATATGAAATCTAATAAAAGTTGGAAGTAGGATCAAAAAGCCTAATCTTCTCTTTCAATAAATTATTAAGTGTCTGCAGATAAAATTAAGTGAATTTAAGTTGCTTCCCACTTCCCTCAAGTATGCTCTAGTTCAACTATGCAAGATACTTCAGATATTTTAGACTATTTAGAGACAAAAAATGTGATTCGATTGGGTCTAAAATGAAAACTGAGGCAAATGTGTCTAGAGGGGCTGAAAAACTATCTGAAAGCTTTTAGCATATACATTTTGGAGAAAAGCACCTTTTAGAAAACAATAATAATACAATTCTTCAAAAAAAGTCCTATATATATATATTTCCAATATATCTGTATATATATATATACATCTCAGTACCTGCACTTTGGATACATGCCTATCAGGATCATGAAAAAGGGAATTATATTACATCATGACCAATACTAAGAAGTTACTACTAAAAGTTATGCTGTGTTTCTATATGGTATGGTTAATATAATAAAACATGAAACCAAACCAAAAGTATGCCTTTCCTTTGTAGCAGTCACCCCATTAATAAGGAGATGACACACTTACCCTTGCCTGATAAAACATAAGCCCCCTATGAAGAATAAGTAGGTCTATGTTATTTATTACATGTCCATCCCCATGCCTACCAAAAGGACTTGTACAAGAAAGCGGTGAGTAGCTATTCATTGAATGAATAGAGGAGACATTTAGGATTTGACTGAGTGAGGTCTGCATATCACCACAAAAAAGCAACTATAAAACTAGACAAAATCAGCCATTCCTGTATTCTAGAAATCAACCAAAACCATACAGCAACTTGACAATTTGCTAGGCTTGAAAATGTGTGGAGTATTTAAGGCAGGTGGGCAGAGAGGATGTTCTTGCTGGGGTCTACTGCTGCTCCCTTCTCTCAGCCTGACTGTCCTGGATGTTCTATCAGAGCAAGACAAGTCATAACCTCCAACAGTTTGGGCCATGCTGGACATACTTCCTTTGGAGAGCTGGGCCCTGGATATGCAGTGTTGTCAGTGGGGTTGGCAATTTTATCAAGGGATCTACTGTGGGTACACATGTCCACCATGCAGACCAGAGAGAACCGATCTCTCCACATACTCTTTGTCCACATTGGAGACTGCACAGGCACAGGAGAGATAGAAAGGGACCCAGTGGAGAGTGGAAGCTAGAGAACTGCCAACAGCCTAAAGTTAAACTGTAGGCCTCTCCCCACATGGAGAACAATTGGCAGAGAAGACTGGCTCAAGTATGTGAAATACCTCTGTCAGATCCTTGGATGACCACTGAATGGCAAAGAAAGAGGACCGACCCTTAACAAACCAGGATTAAAAATAAAAACAAGAATTAGGAAAATGAGCAGGGGTATTATCAGTCATGGGGGAAATTAATTTTATAAATTAAGTCCAGGTACACCATTCAGCAAAACAAAGAGACAAAGCAACAGAAACAAATGCTGGAGACTACAATCCAAAGTTGCTGCAATATGTTCTTGAGAATGTCTCATTTTGCAAATAATGTATATTGTGGTCGTTGAGGATATACACAGCAGAACGAGCCCCAATTCACCAGTTTTTACAGGCACAATTCAGTGAGACTGATTGCATTATTTAAGCTGTACAGCCGGAATCCCCCCAAAAACTCACTCCCCTCTCAGATTCCTGCAGAGATAGATCCTAGAAGAGTGCAGCACTCAAAGCAGACAGTTTTCACTAGTTGACCTAAACTATTACTTGGTTTTGTGAGGGCTTAAGGTTCTTGTGGGTTTAAAGTTTAAGGTTGAGAAGTCTTCCCCCAGAGAACTCAGAGCCCCAGTGTGGGCTAGCCTCCCTCACTGGCATTCGGAGATCCAGCCAGACCAGGGGTTGGATGTTTGCATTCTGCGTTGCTTTTTGAGAGGATCTAGTTGCATGTGAGGGACACTTGATATTATGTAGCATCTTCTGTAGACTTTCCCCTACTCT